>CAODLS010674144.1:0-14491 GCA_948243855.1 Flueggea neowawraea | reverse complement strand
CTTGGTAAGCTACAAGCTATGGACGTTAATCAAAACATTTGACATACTCTTTACAGCATTTAGATGCAGGCTGCAGTCCTTCCATAGATTTTAGTTCCTCCTGTTCAAAGATAAACTTGTCAATTAATCTTTCACCATCTATGACAGACACAATTTTAAAACAAAGTTCAAGACAAATAATGAGAAGAAGAAAACAGGAATTATTCTTGTAAAGTATGTTCAAAATGACTCTGTTGGTAACAGATCAATCTAAATTCTGACTCCAGATACTGTAATTGGTTTTTCTTTGAACAGTTTCTGATTGGTCTCATTTCTTCTTTATATAGTGAATGTAATTTGCAAAACAAGCAAACTCACTTTAACTTTACTATTTCTAATCTTATATAGTACCTCTGATACGTGGAAATACTTCAACTAGAAACAGTAGCAACACACAACCAAAAATTGAAGGAAAAAAACATATAAACATATAAAAATACAACCAAAAATCGTGAAATAAATTCCATTCCCTGAAAAGACATGCTCTACGAACATGTAAAGAAGAACCAACAACTTCTATTATTGGTCGCATCAACAAATAAGGCACTTCCCCATGAAGAATACTGTATATTCAGGCTAAAATTTACTGAATTGGTAAAAACACACACATCAATTATGACCATTTTCACAATATACAGTCCACAAATAGAAGAACCAGAAAGGCCCTCATGCATTAATCTCTAGTGGTTCCACTTTTTTGTGCTTAAAATTCTAAACCCACAAAGAAAAAAAATATATTGTACCTTCAAAAACAATTAAACGCTCATTACCCACTAAAAGTTACCCATTTATAAGCAACAAAAGCACACCCTTGTTAACATTAAACAATAAAAATTTCAACTTTATTATAAATTATAAGTAATGCAATCTTAAGAACCACCTCAAGAAACCCAATCTCTCTCTCAAGCTTCTGAACCTTAGCAATCTCTCTTCTCTTCCCATATAAATCTGGATACTCTGGCGGCGACTTGGGACAAGGCGGGGGCAACGAAGGCACCGTGGAGGACTTAGCAGGACCAACTGCAGCCATTTCTGTTAAAAGAACGTCCTTTTTCCTCCGGTCACCGCCGGTGACAAAAAGAACAAAAAGAATAAATTCACTTCCAACTCCTTCAAAGGACAGAGAGGGAGAGAGAGAGAGAGAAAGAAAGAAAGAAAGAAAGAAAAGGAGAGAGGAAAGAGACCCACAAGAGCAAAAATGAGAACAAAAAAGGAGAAGAAGCAGGAGCAGGCAAAAATGTAAACAGTAGTAGCAAATGGCAAGGGACAAATGTTAGGTAGTGAAAAGTATTTTTTGGGGTGCGACAGAGAGCAGTAATTACTGGTTCTGACAAGGATAATTACGACCCAGAAAGGAAAATTATCAATTTTTGCAGCAATTATAGCGGTACTACATGAATGCTACATGAAAGATGAAAACTTTGGGGGAATGGGTTCTTATAGAAGTGGATTAAACAGAAAAGAAAAAAAAAACGATAAATAGAGGTAAAAAGATGGTAATTATAATAGTCACAGACTGGGCGTGTGTGTTTGATGGTTGTAGAGACACAACATTTGTTGTAGCTGTGGTTGTATGCATGGTAATAATGGTAAAGACGGCTCTGGAAAAAAGCGTGCAACGAGGTCTGAGTACCAACCCATTTGGCAATAAAGGTAAGAGATTTGATGGGAGTGGAGTGAGTTTTGGGCTATAACAGGAACAACCCTCATAGCATATGTGCGTTGTTATCTCTCTCTCTCTCTCTCTCTCTCTCTGGTGTGTGTATTATTTTCTGAGAGTTATGCCTAGGTGCAGGTCTGTGTATGGGTGGTGGTGGCAGAGGAGAAGCGAAAAGCACGACTCTGGTTCCTGAGACGGAAAAGTGATGGCTGGGTAGGAGAGAGAATAAAGCCTTCTGCCTTCTGTGTTTTGCTTTTTTATAATGGAGTTGTCTGTTCGTGATAGACAGTAAATATAGAAAGCACAAGTAAATTACGGAAATTGATCATATAGCGAAAAGAAATTGAAAGGCCTAATACACATGAACACCCTGAACTCCCTCCGATCTGCAAAAATCACCCTTGTTACCCCTCCTCTCTTTTCATCTCCATTCCACTGCAAACCCTCCATCGCCACCGCCTTTTCCTCTAAAAGTTCATAAACCCAACCATCTCTACATCACAACCTTCTTTCCCATCCAAACCCTAGCAGACAACAACATTGCCACCATCACCCAGATCTTCTCTTTGAATTGATGGTTTTGTCACAAGGAAGAAGATGAAGAGCTTTTTAACAGAAGAAGATGCAAACAAAATAAAAAACCCACCACTCATCACAGAGACAAACGAAAAAAAAAAAAGAAGACAAAAACGAAAATTGATTTCTTTTTGAAATAGGTTTTGATTTTTGAGTTTTGGACTTAAGTTTGATTTATTTTTATTGAAAATTGATTTGGATTATTTTGTCAGAGATTCCAGATTTGTAATTTGAGTTTAAGTTCATATTTGTAATGTAGGTAAATGGCGGTGTTGGTGATTGTGGTGGAGAAGGATTTGTTGTTGTTGAATTGAGCAAGTTCAGAGGTGCATATGATATGTTTTGTTTGATGAGATATTACCGGTTTTACCCTGCTGTTGAGTCCTGCAATGCGTTCTTGAGCTCGTTGAGTAAGAGAGAACATGATTGGTTTGGGCTGGTTTAGATTGAGGGTTTTTACATCCCCATGGCTATGTTGAGTTGGACCATATTTTTTGATGTGGCTTGCAAATTATTTTTTACGTCGACATTTAAAAATCAATGTCACACGCGTAAGAGACAACCACTTTGGGTTGGTGTCAAATGGTCACGTTTTCAACGTTTGAAGGATAACAATAGTTATTTTTGCAAATTAGAGGACATCCGTAAGCGATCTCGAAATTTAAGGGAGAAAGTGTATGACCAATACAAGTTTGGGGTGGGTTCACATATATTAGGCCAAATTGAAAGATTCTTATATTACATATTTAACATATTGTAATTTTTAAAAAATATATCAGTATTTCTACTGTTTTATTATGTAATATATCAATCTTAATCTACATTTTCTATTTACAACTTAATCTATCAAAATCAAATACTCTGGATCCAGTATATTAGAAGTACAATATGCTCAAAATATGTAACATACGTATTCACCAAATAAGTTGGTAGTCTAAGACATGGGAGACTATTAGATCATTGTGAGAGAGAGTGGCGATGAAGGGAGCGTTGTGGTGAGGAGGGAAATAGAGATTATAGCTCTGACAGCGAGACAAACATAAGGCGGAAATCTCGAACAGTGGACTAGTGGAGGCACCAGAAGAAAGAGGCAATGCAATATGGAGTGTTTCAAGTTTTCATGGGTTATACTAAATGCAGCAATTTTGGAATCTGAGAGAATTTGGAGTGGTAAATTTTAGGGGAAAAGACTGGAATGTCCATTGAGGATAAAAAATAAAATACTCTCTTTTCGAAATAATAATCGATTAAAATCTCGGCACATGAATTAAAAAATATTTAATATTTCTAATATTTAAGATAAATTTACTCTTTTATCCTTTGATTATTTGAAATAGTAAATACAAATTTAAATAATAATGTGTGAGTCATTATGTATTTGTAGAGAGACATAATAGGATAAATAATAAATGCTTTCTTGAAATTATAGAAAGACAGTTATTTTGAAAAAAAAATGTTTCTATAAAACGGCTATTATTTCGGAACAGCGGGAGTACATCCCACGACAAGAATTAAGAAATTAAATTACTACTAAATAAATTTATTAATATTTAATTTTCATTCTAATATATTTTTTAATTTTCTAACGTAATTATATTTATTGAATTTGCTAAAATAATGCTGCACGTAGACAAAAATAAAAATATCTTTAAAATATTTAATAATTGCTATAATAATTGAATATATTTATTTTTTATAAACTGTGAGTGGTAAATTATAGATTCAGAAAGTTGAGTAAATTTTACTGTTAACAAATAGAAAAATACATTTTTAAAAACTAAATATATGGTGAATGTATAACATGCTAAATTAATATGAGAAAAACAAACTTCCAATTAATAATTAAATTAAAAAAATTCAAAATAAAAATAATTCATTAAAATAAAAAATACATTAAAATAAAAAATACATTATAATAAAAAAATACATTAAAATAAAGTTCATAGTTTCTTAAAATGAAATAATAATACATGAAAATAAAATTTGGTGTTATTCTTCACGATTGTTCTATAGATCCTCTACCAAATCCGCTCGGAGACGATAATGTTGCTCACGATCACGAATATCGATGAACCACTAACCCTTCGTAACCACCCACACGGTCTAAGTTAATATAGCGTCTTGATCTTTTTTCACGGCGTTAACTGGATGATTCATCATGTAGTATAGTTTGTTGTACTAATTTCAACATCTCTTCTTCAGCAGGATCATTCCAAATAGATTGCTTAAAATTATCTCTAATTTTTTTGTACTCCTCGTCATCAGAAGATAATAAAATATTTGCAAGTGCACATTCTTCCATTGTTTTATTTTTTTTGTTTGAAAAATAATCGAAAAAATCGTTGGGATCCATTGAAAAAATATTTGGAGATAAATTTTAAGAGTTGAGAGAGTTTTGGGGAGGGAAATGAGTGTTTGAAGGGAAGAAATGATAGAAAAAAATATGTTTAGGGGATATTTATAGAAAAATAGGTAAAACTAGTTGTTAGGGACCAAACGAATAATTTTTCGATTCAACGATACCTCAACAGTAATATTACTATTATAGTAAATTTGGTTGTTGAATCAATCAGATCAAACGGTCAAAATTTTAATTTTTTAAAAATAAAATAAAAATACCAGACTCGTGGTCAATAAATTCCACTTCTAACAGCTAATTCATCCTCTTACACATTTCAGTCTCTGGACTAGGAACGATAATCTTGTTATAAGAAGCCTTACATCTTCTCCGGTCAAATCAAATTGTCTTTTCTCAAGAAAAATAAAAAAGCAAAACTCATTTTCTAATTTCTTGAGAACACGTGTCCATATAAATCCACAAGATGCTCAAATTCCGACCCAAAAGACGCCAAATGCCAAGAACTCTGTTATCAAACCTCGGAAATTACGTATCTCGCGTGATAAATTTACACCGACTTTGCCGTATGGACCACTACTAGTTTCAATCAACATTTTACATCATTCGATTCTGCAATAAACATAACATAAATAATTGTTCCAACTTTTTCTTTTTGTGTAATTAATGAATCCACATAATCAGCCAATAGAACCAAAAAAATCCATTAACGGTGAGTACACATCATAAAAAATTAATAAGTATCAAACAGCAGCCTGTCTCCTCTTTCTATGGTCTTTGCCTTCTCTAACCGTTAGTCTCACGCTTCTAGAACACCCGCATTGATTCCTTCCTATTATTATTATACCCTTCTTCTCCTATCCTCACTTTTCCTATATATAACTCAAACCCGGATGCCAAACCACACAAAATTTGCTAACAACACATCGAATTTTAGATTCTGAGTCTCAGTCTTTTTCCGATTTCTTCACCGTTATGGGGATCATCCCTGGCCTCCCTGATGACGTTGCTCGTCAGTGTCTTGTTCGTGTTGATTACAACCAGTTCTCCACCGTCGTTTCGACATGTAAAGCTTGGAAATCCGAGCTCCAGTCGCCGGAGTTTTGGTGGTACAGAAAGCAGATTGGTAACAGTCAGAAACTGATTGTTATGGCTCAAGCTAGAGTCGAACCGAACTCCGGTTCTACTGTTGTCAAGTACCGAGCCAGCCCTGTTTATGGGTTCACCCTTCTTGAGCCGGAAACTGGGGTTTGGTCCGATTTGCCTCCGATTCCTGAGTTCTCCAGTGGCTTACCTATGTTTTGTCAAGTGGTTTGTTTCGGGTCGGGCTTGGTTGTGCTGGGCGGGTTGGATTCGAACACTTGGGAGGTTTCTAAGTCGGTTTTTGTGTATGATTTCTCGTCGGCCACGTGGCGGCGGGGAGCGGATATGCCGGGCGTACGGCGATCATTTTTCGGATGTGCGTCTGATTGTGATCGGATGGTATATGTCGTCGGCGGTCATGATGATGAAAAGAACGCTTTCAAATCAGCAATGGTGTATGACGTGGACAAAGATGAGTGGGCCCTTTTACCTGACATGGCAAGAGAGCGTGACGAGTGCAATGCGGTTTTCCACCGTGGGAAGCTCCACGTCATCGGAGGGTACTGTACGGAGATGCAAGGTAGATTTGAGAGAAGTGCGGAGGTGTTCGATGTATCCACCTGGCAGTGGGACGAGCCACAGGAAAACTTCTTGGAAGCTGCCATATGTCCTAGGACATGCGTATGTGGCGATGATGGGGAATTCTACCTGTGTCACGGAGGTTACGTGTTGGCACTGAAAGGCTCCACGTGGCAAGCCATTGCCAAGCTGCCGTCTGAAGTGTGCAATGTTGCCTACGTGGCAACGTGGAAAAGCCAAATAATGGTGATTGGTACAGCAAAGTTTGGCGATCCCCACGTGGCGTATGTGTGGGAATCAAAGAATCACAAGTGGGTCAGAGTGGAAACCCCAAAGGAGTTCAGTGGGTATGCCCAATCAGGTTGCTTCTTGGAGATCTGAAGTTTGCTGCAAACTAGTTTTGCTTGTTTGGTCCTTTTTTGTCTGTTGAAATTAAAATACTCTTATTCATTCCAGTCGAAAGCCAATGTACCACCGAAATATTTGTGCAGTCTTTAGTTGGTAAATTCATACTGATTTTGCATTTCCTTGACTGGTTGTTCATATAAGAAGATTCATGAGAGTTGACTTTGGCCAAAAAAGAGAAGAAAAAGGGCAACTGAAACTTTTATCTAGCCGTGGAAACACAGAATTGGAGAAATCAATTTCTTGATAACCTTTTCAAGCTGGGTCAGAGTAGACCAAAGTAACAAAACCCAGTTGCAACGTAAAATTGTGGACTACAGTGTATAGTATTGTAAGCAATGACCTCAGATACAAGACAAGGTGCTTGGACACTAGTAGCATTGTGGGTTTTGATTGATTTTCTGAATCTTCGGCTGCTAAAGTGGTTACTATCGGTCCGACAATTGGTTTGAAGATTAAGAATGGTGTAATATGTTGTTAATTAGGTAGTCAAAGTATGTTAGCCTATTAGTTTGAGTTGATTAATTTGCGGACAAGTTTTCTGGCCATGCGGTTTCGTTTGTCAACTCGTGGTGCCTTGGTCGGGAACGAAATAGACAGTTTATACAAGTCCCTGTTTTTCAAAGCTCGCATACTGAATTAACGAATTTACACACTTTGTCCTTTCAACCGTAACACATTTCATTCTCAATCAATTTGATATAATGAAATATTGACGTTTTTATTCAATATAATTCGATTTGGATTTTTGTGTATTAGATAAAGTTTAGGAAAATTTTTATTATTCTTGGCGACATACGTGCCAATTGTTAATTTATTTGGTGCATGTGTAATTACATACACCACAAATAGACCATAATTTCTCTAAAATTTACTAACCAATTGGAGTTTGATAAAAAAGATAGCGAAAATAAGAAAATTAAATTAAACCAAATCATCTAAACACAACCCAAATCTCGGATGTATTTGATTTCCTTTTTCTAGTAATGTTGATTCAAAATTTGGATAAGGTTCATTCCATGGCTTAATATACTTCCATAACAGCTGAAAATATTTTCCTTGTCACAACTAATGTCTGCTTGGCTCCTCCAGCCTTTTTAGCACCGTCTGTCTCTTTCCTCTGCCTTGTCTCTGTGTTTTTCCACTTGATTGGCACATTATTTTTCCATTTTCTTCACCATTATGAAGCTCATTCCTGGCCCTCCTGACGACTTAGCTTGCGAATGTCTTGTTCATATTGATTATAGCCAGTTTCCCACAATCTGTTCGGTTTGTAAAGCTTGTAAATCTGAGCTTCAGTCGCTGGAGTATCAGAGGTACAGGAAGCTGAATTGTAATAGTCAGAAACAGATTGTAATATGTCAAGATAATGCACTTGTGAATCCACATAGCCCTGTTAGTCAACACTTTTTGAACCGGAAACAGGGTTTTGGAATAATTTGCCTTTGATTCCTGATACTTGTAAGTGATGACGACGGGAAATGGTATGCATGTTACAAAAAGTAACGTGATGACACAAAGTGGTTCCACGTGGCAAGCCATTGCCAAGCTGCCGTCTGACGTGTGCAATGTTGCGTATGTGACCACATGGAAAAGCAAGTTGATGGTGATAGGTTCTGCAGAATGCAACTACCGGTAGAATTACAAGTGGAAAAGAATGTTTGAAATTTGTATGCAACTTTTCTCTAATGAAATGTAGACTGGATTAACAAAAAAAGTAGACTGGATTGATTTAAAAGCGGAGGACGAAAGAAAACTATTCAGGCCATCGTGATTTCAATTCTGATTTGTATTGCTGCTTCATTTAAATTGCATCACATTCATAAAATTTGGAAATCCGAGCTTCGGTGGCCAGAGTTTCGGGCCAATAGAAAGCAGACCTGTAATACGCAGAAGCTGATTGTTATCTCTCAAGCTAATCATGTGGAGAGCCATGTTTCTCAGTTTACACTTCTTGAACCAGAAACGGGGGTGTGGTCCTATTTGCCTCCGCTTCCTGAGTTCTCCCTGCACGCTCCGTATTGTCGAGTGGCGAGTTTCAAGTCGGGTATCATTGTCCTGGGTGGGCTGATCTCGGACGGTTTGCAACGTTGCAACAGGGTCTTCGGATTTGATTTTTTATCGGCCTCGTGGCGGCACGGAGCTAATATGCCCTCTGATGGGCAGAATGTTGCCAATATTACTACATGGAAAAGCAAGTTGATGGTGATGGGTTTCACAATGTACAGCACCCGGTCCGAAGCATGTATGTTGGATTTGAAAAATTACGAGTGGACAAGAGTTGAGGTTGATAGAGTTTTCAGGATTTGTTGTTTCAGGTTGCTGCTTGGAGATTTAAAACTGATTTTGGGTATTTAATACTATGATTTGATGTTCATGAATCATATAATCACTTAGTTAACGTATTACATTATGCTAATTGTGCCTTCACTGTCTTGCTATATATTTTGAGCTTTGATCTTCTTTACTTTTGGTGGATAGTACGTCATGTTATGAGTAAGAACTTATCATGCTAAGCATACTTGGATTGGTAGTAGTTCCCTAGTTTGGCTCTAAAAATGGAGGAAGTGGGTTTCTTTAAAACATGGGGGTATCTATACTACATTCTCTCGGAGAAAAGAGGTGGTGAAGATGTTTGTAAGTTTATTGTTGTCATATGTTGGCAAATTTGGAAATTTCGTAATGATTTCCAGTTTTGAGATAAAATGCCCTGCAATTTATAAGGGAGCTCCAGGAATCATTCCCTTCTCCTCAGAGGATTTGAATGGTGTTGAACCATAGTAATGAGCATGGTTACTTCAATTGGCAGAATTTGGAGGATCGAATGTTGTCATTCATGCTAATGCTTCTTAGATTTCTGATAAGAAGGAAGCAAGTGTTGGTGTGTAAATCTCAGGATCCTAGCCCTTGGGAAATCAGGACAGTTCTTTTGGGTATTAGAATACTGCTACATAGCCTGAATGACGTACGGTTAGGTATTTTCAGGAGCGATCAGAATAGTATGGCAGAATTTACAGCAAAATCGGCCACGACTTCTCCTTGACCTGCTTGACCAGATGATGAACCCTATACCACAATTGTAATCTCTCATGTAATGTTGAAGTTGGATATTCAGTGCTGATTGATATTTGTGTTTTATAGTGGAGTATTTCATTACTAAATGTGTTTCTATAGATATTTTTCCTCTTGGTAGAAGTAGTTTACTTTGTGTAGGTACATCTATCGTTCTGAATGGTACGTTTTTCCATGGAATATTTGAAATTGAGAATCTAGTTCTGTTACCGTGCACGCTGTAAAGTGCGAAATGAATACTGGATGAAGAATTGAGAGGCATTTTGCTTTCTTGGGATTCAATTCGGTGAGAAAGCCAGAAAGAATTACTACATACATTGAAGTTGGAGAAGAAAAAAAGATTTTACAGAAATAGAACATGCTTCAAACATGAAACAAACTGCTCCACCTCTATTTCCAAAGAATATAACCGATTCAGACTTTCCCTCGAACCAATTATTGTTCTGAACAATATATTCCATATTGCACTCAGAGCCCCCTTATCAGAGAATGAATGTATACCTGTCATTTAATTCTCATGCACTTGTAGAGTACTTCCGCAAATTGCTTGTACATATGACGCTTCAAATACATTTTTTCTACCTTCTTCCTTCCCTTCATCCCCATTGTCAGCCTAACCGATGGGTTTTGGAGAAGAAAACGAAGGTTCTGAGCAAGCACTGGAGTTCCAGGTCGCCCCACAGGATGAAGAAGGCCTGTTATGTTGTGATCAACAATTTCTCTTGTGCCTCCTGCATCAGTTCCAAGCACCTGCCAAACACAAGGATCAAGAAATTGAACTAATAAGATTTGTTTCCTGCAGTTAGAATCCGTTGAAATAAAATTGCATTTCTAAATGCACATCCATAATCAGATCAATCATTTTTTTCCTCACCGGTAGACCAAATGCCATTGCTTCAATTGTAACTCTCCCAAAAGTTTCTCCTATTCCCTGCAACACAGTTCTCAAATTAATGTATGCTTAAAGATTATAATAGATTTGATCCAAAAATATCAATTGAATAATTAAGATATGTGTTCATGAGATCAGAGCATTAATACAGTCAACGATAATGCATTGTGTCAGCAGCACATACATCACACCACTGGCCATACTCTTGAGAAAAGCAAGTTGAACCATTGCTATTTCATACAAGATTTTTAGTTGTTTGTGATTGCACTGCAAAATCTAAGAGAAACAGTGATTGGGCTAATTGCATCAAAATTTGCTATCAGATTATGAAATGCATGTCTAAGATTTCATTAATCAACGATGAAACTTGGAATTTTTAATGGAGATTCATCAAATTCATTTCGAACCGTCCATGTATATAATGGAATGCACAACCTGCAGAATCGTACACTTGCAATTTCTAAACATAAACTAGTAGATGGTTGTGTGGTAGATGGCTATACCTGAGAGTTTATAACATAAACGTCTGCTGCAGAGTAAAGTGAGGCAACACGTGTAGTCGCTGGAGTCCACAACACTGACTTGGATACGTTTGAATTCTGTGAAAGGAACCTCAGAATTTCTTTGACGTAAAACACTTTATTGCTTTTAGATCCAACAGAACCGATAAGAACTTTCAGATTCTGTTCTTGTGCTCCTCCTTCAGTGTCAGACAGCAATGTCCTTCCGCGAAGGAAATCCTTGCTAGAGAAGCTCAACCTGTTGTCCCCATCATTGCTAGATTTGTGTAACAATGCTCTTAAATGATGCTTTGAAGCTAAAGTTCTTATATTTCGAAAAGATTTTTGCTCGACCATCAGACTTGCTGATTCAACAAGCAACAGCTGCCCCTTTCCAGGGTTTATACTGCTGAGGGACATAACAAGCATGTCGTTGTCCGATAGACCCATCTCTCTTCTAACAGCTTCCCGTAGCAGTTGCCTCCTCTCTAGCATCTTCTCAGGGGTAGTTGATGGAGTATTCAGTGAACAAGCGATGCCAGCTGGAAAAGCTAGTTCATCATTAACAGAGAGTGGAACTATAGCTGGTGCAGATCTCAGTTTTATTTTTTCTTCATCACACCATGTTAACCACTGCTTAGCCTGCAATTCAGAAAGAAAGATCACCATTTTCACTCGATCAAGGACAATCTTTGACCGATTGAAGTATTCCCGTCGATTTTCCATGATCCACCAAGCAATTTGACTTCCACCAGCTGGGAAACGAGTCATGTATTGATCTGAAATGGAAAATGTAGAGATATGATGTAACATTTAGTTTGCATCCCCTTGAACATTTGTAAGTAACTTCAGTGCTGCATAAATGTATAACACAAAATCCTATTCCAAAGTAGAAGAATACTGAGAATCTGTTATACACAAGCACCAGACATATAATTAAATTTTTCTTGTATTCTCAAAGAACTTACAGATGTTCCCTCAGAATGCAATTTGTCTATTTGTTCCAAGCTTTCTAAAAGCTTTGACTATGTTTAGTTGAGAAAACAATTTTCTGTTTCTATTTTCTCTTTTCTATTTTGTTTCTATTTTCTAAAAGTTAAAAATATTTAGAAAATATGCTTGCTAATCAAAAAAAAATTTAACAAATTTTTCATTTTTTCATTTATAGTTTTTAGTTTTCTAGAAAACAATGGAAAATTTTCTTAGCTAAACACCACTTTTATTTCAACATATCCTTATTATTTAGAATAATGACAGTTAATAGCTTAAAATCAATCAATTAAGGAAACAAAAAGTTTTACAATTGATTCTTACCTATCCATGATGCACAGACTGCTGATCCTGCAATGACAAGATCCGCCTTCATGGCAGTTTTGAAGCTAAGCTCTGCTCTGTCCTCAAGCACTTTAATCCTTCTCCTAGCAAGCTCCGGCATTAAACCACCCTTCTTGCTAAGAACTACGGCAGAAACCGTGGCTCCACAGCTCAAAAACTCTGTTGCCAGCTCCAACATCGAGAGTGGCGCCCCAGTCATTGAAAGTTCATGGAATACCAACACAAATTTCCTGGACCATACAAGCCTTGAAAACTCACTCTTCCTACCACAAGTTCCCGTCCGCTTTTTGGGACTCCATTCCAAAATTTTATCTTCCGTTGACCCAAATGGACCAAAAATCAGACCATAAGATGTATTTGTCCTAGGAATGTCGAGTTCCTGCACCTCTACATCCTCATTTTCAACTGCTATTTTTGCTCTCTGTTTATTAAGTGCTTTACTGCGCAACCTGCGTCCTCTCCTGCTCCTCTTCTTTGAAGGTATACCCTTCTTAGATGAAACTGTTGTTCCCCTTTTTGCCAAGGCAACATCCAGCCTTCTTTCATCTCCAACCTGAACGTTATTGGTCCCATTTTTTACAGCGACAGAACTACCATTTGCAAGCAAATCCCTACGCGGACTTTGTTCAGATTGTGATGCACCACTTTTTGAATTACCTCCAAATCCAAGAAATTTATCATTGTTATCACCATGAGCCCACCTGGACTGAACATAGAACCCAAGATAAGTCCATAGAGTAATCAGAAGTAACCAGTACACCAATCGATTACTTCGAAACCATTGTGTTCCACCTCCACCACCTCTACCCTCTCTGCGTGGAGTTCGGCTAGAATTTAATCTTCTAAATGTCGGATAGCTCCTTGGGGTTGATCTCCCAGACAATGTAGGCTTAAAGCTGCCAGAAGGCCTTAATGACGATGGCCCATTCACATTTACATGTAAATCTCTGTTCATAAGATCCTCCATCACATCGCTCAACAAATATCAGTGGCACTAAAAAAACTTCAAGAAGTCCACCTTAAGCAAGAAATAAACAAGTCCATCTCAGCAATCAAAATGGAACTAAAACTACAAACACTTATAGCGCCATGAAATTTTGCATTGGTTCTTCTCATCAATCAAAGTAAACAAAGCACCCAAAAGGATGAACTAATAAACTCAAAGAATATAGAGAAACACGTGATGGATTAGTATCTTTAACTCTTATAGGGCTTTCGCAGCACCAAAAAGGGCCTAAACGCCCTAAAGTAACCAAACTTCATCAAACCAACTAAAAAGGAGGAAAGAACCTACAAATCAACAGTATTGGAACCGTTCGAAATTAAGTAAAGGAATGCGCGTAAATCCGAAACCCTAGGAAAGAAGTAAAAAACTTGGAAATTCGAAGCGATTAATGGAGTCAAATAACCGGGGACGTGAAAGGTCGAGCAATGCAGAGAAGAAACGGGTAAAGCTGAGTAAGATAGAGAGAGAGAGAGAGTCAAAGAAAGAAAGTTACTTTTAGCGCGTAGGTAGAGAGAGGAACTAAAGATCTCTCTTCTTGATCATCTTTTCCTTTGAAGGAGAGAGTTGGTAGAGAAGCGGGGACAAATACTTGGTATAATATTATTTGCAGTCGCATAGAGGTTTTAGGGGAGAGGTCTGAACACTGAAACTGTGTTCTTGTTTTCTTTGCCGGAAGGAATACTTGTGGTCGCACGTGCCAGCTGTCATAGGAGTGACCACTAATCATGTAATTAGAGTCTTAATACGATCCAGCGTCTGCGATGTGACATACGTGGCTAATCATGATTTGCGGTGTCGGTGACCTCAGGTTAATCGGAGCCGTCCATCTATTCGATTATATCGCATTTTGTATGCCAAATTCAATTACCCCTCTTTCAACTCAGACCCACCTCATCCAAAACATTTAGCCCTTAGTACTAAGTTTATTATCAATTAAAGTATGCTTTTATGATGGAGATCACATCTTGACGTAGTTGAAATGAAAGCT
>CAODLS010674098.1:0-10602 GCA_948243855.1 Flueggea neowawraea | reverse complement strand
TGGACTGCTGATATTGCCGCGAAGTTCAGAATTCCGAGGCTTGTGTTTGATGGAACAAGCTGTTTCAATCTTCTGTGTTCTCATAACTTACATGTTTCCAAGGTGTATGAAACGGCCTCCGAGTTTGAGCCTTTTGTGGTTTCTGGATTGCCTGATCATATTGAACTCACAAGTGCACAGCTTCCTGCTTTCTTCAATCCGCGTGCTTACGCGGACATGAAGGACATTCGTCAGAGTATACGTGAAGCTGAAGGCAAGGCTTATGGAGTTTTGATCAATAGTTTTGAGGAATTGGAACCAAACTACCTTGAAAAATACAGAGGCTAAAGGAGAAAAATCATGGTGTGTCGGTCCTGTTTCGCTATGTAACACGGATGACTCGGACAAGGCTCAGAGAGGTAACAAAGGCTCAACTGACGAAAACCAGTGCCTGAAATGGCTCGATTCGCATGCGACAAGGTCTGTCATTTACGCCTTTCTCGGAAGTCTCAATCGCTTGACACCCCCACAATTGATAGAGCTCGGATTTGCCCTGGAAGACTCAAACAGGCCTTTCATTTGGGTTATTAAAGAAGGGTACAAAAAGGAAGAAATGGAAGAATGGTTATTGGAAACCAGGTTTGAAGAGAGGGTTAAAGGCAGGGGTCTCCTTGTCAGAGGATGGGCACCGCAAGTACTGATTCCATCACACCCTGCAATTGGAGGGTTCCTGACACATTGCGGCTGGAATTCAACACTGGAAGGAATCAGTGCTGGTGTTCCCATGATCACATGGCCACTTTTCGCTGAACAGTTCTTCAATGAGAAGTTGGTTGTGCAAGTTCTGGATATCGGTGCGTGGGTTGGGGCTAAAGTTGTTGTGCACTTGGGAGAGGAAGAGAATTTTTTAGTATTAGTGAAGAGGGAAAACATCAGAGAAGCCATAGACAGTAATGAGTGATGGAAAAGAAGGTGAAGAGAGAAGAGAAAGAGCAAGAAAACTTGGGAAGATTGCAAAGAAAGCTGTGGAAGAAGGAGGGTCTTCTTATCTTAACATTTCTTTGCTTCTTGAAGATATCAAGCAATACTCAAAATGCAACAGATCAGAAACGGAAGAATCACCTGAACTTTTTGAGACAATAGCAAATTAATATCAGAATTACCAATTAGTATAGAGTAGTTTTTAACATTAAAGGGTTAAATTTCCAAAATCAAGTATACCAAAACAAATTGGTATTTCAATTTTGTCTTTTCTTCTGTTAAATACACAGAAATGGAAAATGTTGGCCATCCATTAAGTGAAATATGATTCTACAATTTTGTCTTGTGATTGAACTTTTAAATAGAACTTACATGTTTTTAAAAATTGTTGGTAGCTGTTTTCACAAATTGAATCAGCCTTTCCATATTAATGTAAGAAGAACCACCTTCTTCAATTGCATCCATGGCAACAACTCCAAGCTCCCTTGCTCTTCTCCTTCTCTCTTCCCCCTCCTTCCTTTTATCCATAACCTCACCAATGGCCTTTTCTACTTGTTCCCTCTTCACCACCAACCCAAACTTCTCTTGCAACCCCCATGTCACAGCAGCTTCCACTCCCACACGGACCCCGACCCTCATCACTTCCACCACCAACTTTTCATTGTAAAACTGCTCTGCAAATAATGGACATGTTATTAATGTCACCCCTGAAGCTATCCCTTCAACGGTTGAGTTCCATCCACAGTGAGTTAAGAAACCTCCAATGGCTTTATGTGACAATATCATGGCTTGTGGTGCCCATCCTCTTATTACAAGTCCTCTATTTTTAGTCCTTTCTTCAAAGCCTTCCTCTATAATCCATTTCTGAAATCCTTCTGTTTTGTGGCAGTCTCTTATTACCCAAATGAATGGTTGGTTTGAGGCTTCCAGGCCTAAACCTATCTCGACAAGCTGCCAGGTCGCGAGGCCACAGATGCGGCCGAAACAGGCATAAATAACTGATCCAGGTTTGTGTGAGTCGAGCCAGTTTAGGCATTTCTTGATGTCTGTTGAGCACTTTCCACCTCTCTCAGCTTTGTCCAAGACTAACTTGTTGGAAACTGAAACAGGACCAATGCACCAAACTTTACCTCCTTTAGCCGCTCTATAAATATTCACATACCAATTCTTCAAAAGAGTTGACTATAATTCCATCTGTTATAACTTCCATATCTTTAATCCTCTCGCGAAGATCACCCAAGTCCGGTGAGCCAGGATTCAGGTTTTCAGGGAGTTGTGCTGTGGCCAATTCGATTCTATGAGGTAAGTCAGGCACCGCAAAGGTCTCAAACTTGGAAACACTTAAATGTGCTTTGGAAACTTCCAATTTGTGCGTGCAAGAGAAAGCAAAACAACCCATTCCGTCAAAAAAGATCCTAGGAATCCCAAATTTCCGAGCAGTGTCAACTGTCCAGGGAACATTCTTGCCTGAAATGATGCAGCTTGGCTGCGGCTGTAACTTTTCCAGGAGCTGTTCAAAAGGTTGTTGAAGCAAACCAACAGTGTTGTTGATGTTGAGACCAGAGGCAGTGGCACGTTCAATTGTTGATGTGAACTTGACGGCATTTAAAGGTGTGGTCACTACAGAGACCGAAGCGTTGTGAAGTGCCAGAAGCCTGGCCATGTCTATCATTGGTATGAGATGGCCAGGTGACATTAAAGGTATCAAAATGAAGTGAAGTTGACAAATTTGTTGTGAAGCCATGGAAATTGGATATGGTTAGGGAAGGATTGGCCATGATCACTATAAATTAGGAAATTTTGAAGCTCGATGTTTACTTGAGTTGCACGTCATCTTCCCTAATGCTTGGCTCGAGCTTAAAAAAATTATTATGATATGAATATCTTGTTAGTTACATTAGTAGTGCATTGACGTGGGAGGCTCGTCGCTAGAGGTCAATTGCTTGTTTATGACATCCTTTATTTGGAAAATATTAAGGCAGTTGGAGTATTATTTACTATAAATTGCGCTGTTGGGTGGGTGGACTGTGATTTTTTTTAATTATTTTGAGTCTTAAGTTATAACAATAATTAATTAAATTCTTTTTTTAAATCTTGTGCGGATAATATATAAAATAATAGAGGGAGTTTTGAGCTGTACACATGCACTTAAAAAATGTACAAGTTGTTTACAAAGATAACATATGGTTGAAATATCTGTTTGGTTTTTTTGAGTAAGAGCGTGCATGAGCTAATATTTTATTCACCGAATTCTTTCACAGGCAATTTTAGAGCAGTCTTTCTCGGCGACGTGATACATTTAGAATCAACTGCCCTTTGGTTTGGAGGCTAAAGCTGGATTAAAAACAGTCAACTTGGAAGCCCCTTTCCAGGATACATTAGGCTCCTAAAATTATACGGAGTCCTGTTTGAAGATAATGCACTACCGAAAAAAAATGTACAACCCATTTTTGCTTCAAAAAAGAATTTAAGATAAAGCTGTTGATATTTTTGCCTCTAGTAATATTACTTTGGAGGAATTACTATTACGTTCCTATTGATTATACTACTGTGTTTTCAAAAAATTCCTACATCTCGCACTTAATACCGTTAGCTTAAACTAACAGAACATATCAACTTTGATGAGTTGACATATGAGATAGAAAATAGTTGGCATGAAAAACTGACGTATCTCATTAATTTGTACTGACGGTATTAAACATCAAAAACACAATAAAAATTTTTTAAAAATACAATAACATAATATTACAATATATCTCAGACGTAATAGTAATTGACCTATTACTTTCCGCAATTTGATGTCATGGTATGTAAAGGCGGGCGGTGCAAGCAAATCCTACCCTTGGACAGCTCAGGACCAACATATTTACTATTAAACTAATAACTTGTCGGTTAACATTTGAAACACAACCCGCCAATAGGCAAAAAAGTGTTTTCAAAAAAAATGCTGCTACGAAAAAAATTAATACAGCAGTAGTTCTCACGAAGAAAAGCATAAACAGGCATTCAGATTTGCAATCTACTTGGAGCTAGTACTTTCCAACCCACACTATTGACTTCCAAACTAAACATACATCCACCTCTCTCAATCATCCATACCCCAGAGCGACATTACAGGGAAGATATTATACAACTCATATTACAAACAACATGAAAACAAGAATCATTTTACACAAACGCAACTTATAAACATGGAAAAACAGAAGATGAAAACATTGGCGGCTTTTGAAGCTGCAATTAAAAGCTCTGCACAAAATGACTCGTATCGCTACATGTACAGAGAACTGTACAACAATGAGCTGCGTATACTCACAACTTTCACCAAGCATCCGGAATCAAGATCTTGTCGTTGGTCTACAAATCAGCTTTATCATTTCTTTCAAGCGTTCTTCGATTGTAGCAATCAGTTTCTTTCTTGTTAAGTCATTTGCTCTTCTTGAAGGAAAGGGATCAATGCTTGATAGTTAATAGATCAATATCGTTTGTCCTTGAAAGCTATTTTTTTGGTTCAGAATCATGCCCCTTTCGACTTGAATCTACTCGATCAAGTCGATTTGTTCTCCATGAAAGAGAATTAGTTGATCTAAGTAATATGCCTAGGGCTGAGGAGCATGTTGCTCTAACAACTGCATCTATAGACTGGCTCATCTTCCCAACCAACATTGAGAACACCTAGATGATGATAAAATCCCGTGTAAGTATGTTTTAATTTTAGCTAAAACAACTAAGTAGCGAAAATTATTTGAGAAATACCTGAGCATAGTAAAGAGTTAAAATGCGTTGATCATCTGAAAGTGAGAGCATGCTACTGGCTAAGTAGATAGCATTCGCCTGTATTATAGGCCAAGGTGCATCAAAAGCCTGCATTGGCAGCAATATCGGTAATTAGGAAATTAAAATATATCATATGTGCTTCAGTATAATGTATGATGTGACAGAAAGATAGGCCTATCTATAGAATAAACTGATAGATCCTAGGATTAGAGCTAAATAATATTAGTTCATATTGTTATTAATATATGTATTAGTTGGGGAGTATTCTAGATTGGTTGAGGTGGTATAGTTTGTTAGATGAATAGTAGTATATAAGGAGTGCGAGGGAATGAAAGGGGCAGGAGGAATTAGTCTTTGCTTTTGGTTTGGTTTTGGCCTCTGGTTTGGGCGAGGGATTGGCTCTAGAATTCCTATCATTGTTATCTTTGTTTCATTGTTAGCTAGTTCCTAACTGTTGGCGCATTGTTATCTCCTTCTTAGTTACTCAGTAAAAGCAGTCTATTTTCAGTAATCGACTCTCCCATTGTTATTGTTCTTGAGTTGAGCTTCTGTGATCCTATCAACTGTTCCTGCAGTAGACAAGCTCGAATGCACCAAATTCTGGTACGAAGAAAGGGTGGACAAGGCAAAGATCTTGATATAATACAGCATAGGTGCAAAGGCAAGTATTGAATGAAGGAAGTATAGTTCTGTATTTGGCTTTGTGTTATATCGAAAAGCCAGTTAGTTAATGTCAACAAGGACAAAAAAAAGATTCACAAAATGCAGACCTGTATTGCTGATGCCAAATATGTGTCAACTCTGGATTGTAGATGTTGTGCAAATTGCCTCGAGAGATCTCTAAGAAAGGCTTCATAATCACCACTGTGAAAAAAGGATGATCCTTAATGAAGTACAAGATGAACTTTAATCTATTTCCCGAAAATGAGTAAAATTTGGTGATGCATACCTATGATCAGATGTGAAATAATGTGAATTGAATAATGCAACTGATCCTGCCATCTCCATCAAGGGAGCAATCCTTTTGAGGGTATTCTGCCCAGGAAACGTTCAGTCAAAATTTATACAAAAGAGAAATCCAAGAATTTTGTCTTAAAAAAGAAAAAAGGAAGCAAGAGATTGTAGTTACTTACTTGGCATGCCTGTCGCACACTAAGATCATCGTCATGTAGGTGCAAAATCAAGCGAGGCATGACGGCGTGTATCTGAGAAAATTGAATTCTTTTATTAATATTCTGCTAGTTAAGAGAGTGCTAGCAGAAAAGATAGAAGTTCACATCTAATCCATTAAATTGCAGCAAAATCCAGATGAAACCAATTAATATTGCTTTGCTATTTGCTTGTATGAGATTTACAACAGCTCCTCCATCGTTTTAGGATACAATCTTTGTGAAAGAAGCAAACTTGACTTTTATCCTACCAAAATCTTCCTAATTCAAACCAATCATCATCGCCATATGTCTTTATGATCTAATAAATGAAATCAAAAGGGAAATCTTAAATTTAACATATTGAGAAGAAACGGTTTTCTCTCATAAGAAATTGCATGCAATCATGATCTCCTAATACGAACTTATTGCAAACATTGAACACCTTTTTTTTTTCAGAACAAAACATTGAACTTGAAACTAACTAGTTTCTGCAGTTTCAGAGTCAAAAATTTAACCTGCTCAAGAAAAACTTCCCGCTGTGCCCCAACTCCGTAGTTGCTTAGTGCCCCAAATGCTGCAAAGGCATTAGCACGTATCTTTGCATTCATACATATCTGTTCTTAAGCAAATAATAAAGCTAACATCAGCTTCTTTTCATGAGAGTAGAGTCCTTAGTAGATACTAAAAAGAAAAGGAACGAACCTGAAAGTTGCGAAGCCGGACAGAGAGATTCATTAGAATGGGTTCTACAGCATCGTTCGGAGAAGACTCAAGTATCTAAGAAATTTAAAGAAAAAATAAGACGAATTGAAGCAATCATCTAAAGCACAAGAAAAATGTGTGGGATATTTGAGGGATTGAAGGATAAATCACCATCAGTAAGCATGAAACAGCTGTTAACTGCACAGATTCATCCATATCATCAAGCAATGCAAGTATTACGGCCAGAATTTGGTTTGTGTACTGATAAATATGAATAGATGGTATCTGCCAAATCCAGAACAAAAAGGATTAAAGAAAAGAATTACTCTAATTGAAGTCCTACGAACGGTCAGTTCTCAAGAATGAAAAGTATTCTCTTATGGAAATAATAAAATATTAGCCATCTGTAATAGACCTATTTATATGTAATTGCAGAAACCAACTATTTATTTGAAAATTGAACCTTCAATTTAATTAAAAATTCCAACTTTGCTTTACTAGCCAAATTTGTAATATAATTTATAGCAAAGCAAAAAAAAAAGAAAAATAATGCAAAAAGATCAATCATCATAAGAGAATCCCTTTCTCACATTTATCATATAAATCTTCATTTCCAGTACAAAAATTTGTCATTTTTGTAAACTTGTCTGCTTAAGGAGAATCTTAGTACAGAATAACCAACAATATGTAGCAAACCTGCACAATATGTAGTACCTACATATACTAATATCAATGTGCAGTACCTGGACAAGCCCTCTTAAACAAAGGGATCTAACTGTTGGTGACTCATCTGACACATTATGGCACAGCGCTTCAACCATCTGCTCCAATAGGGCATTAAACCCACCACTGCATTATCAAAAAATTGTTTAATAATAAGACCTAAAAGCCTTAAGCGATATCAAGCCAAAGAACCAAAAATATAGGGGTACAGATTAGCACACATGAGAAGTTAATTTTGATTTTTTCTTCTTTGGGAAGTGCCAACGAATACTTCAATCAGCAAAAATTGCCACCAGAGTTAGGTTATCTAACTAAAAGGTAGTTGTATGGCGCCTGATAGGTAAGAATATGGACTAAATATTCAAAATAAACAAAAGGTTAAAGAAAAACATATGTGAGAGAACAAGGGGCCACGGAGTTGTAGACATTGAATTATATATGGTAGTTGTATAGTGACTGATAGGTAAAAATATGGACTAAATATCCAACTTGGAGTGCTTGTTGTTGGGGGAAAAAAAAAAGAACTATAAACCATTGAATTTGGAATATTTGTTTCCTCCAAGAATTTAGGAAAAGCAATCAGAAAAATTACAAAGAAATTAATCAAAAGTGGCCGGGTCTTTTGAAACTGTAAGATAAAGATTTAAGAAAGACCATTATGCATACCTGTAGCGAACAAACTCAGACAAGGCTGCTGCCGCAGCTTCCCTTTGAAACCTTTGGTGTCGATTCAGTGATTTGGTTAGAATTTCACAAATGGTTTGGACCTGAATTTGTTAACCAAAAAACAAAATTACAATAAAGACTAGATTACTATTGCAGTAAACTATCATTCTCAAGTCTTGACACATTGTAAAATCCAAACAATTTGATAATAGGCTTTTAAAATTCATGCAACATTTTGTGAACAGAAGTTTAGTCATTTAGATGGACCTTGGACATAAAGAACAAAAGTTTGCTCATTGAAATTTTTTTTATGCTTCCTACCATTTCTTATACTTTCTTTTAAATTTCTTTGATAAGTCAGTTTCCTTAACTGTTAATCACATACTCATTCATGAAAACAGATACGATACTCTTCCACAAAAAGAAATAAGAAAGAATTTTTTTTTTCATCTGAAAATGTAAATTTGTTATGTTCCCATATCTCATGTAATCCAATTGTAGTTAGTTTTTACCATTCACAAATTTATATATTAGATACAAAACACAAATGAGATCTTTAGGGGTTCAAATACCTCTTTTGGCCTTTTTATTGAAATACTGGCTGCCACATCCCCAATAAGACGGATCCACTTCTCCTTTTCGTTATGCTCCCCATTTCTAGCCAATATCTAGTGGAAAGATTATTGATACAATTGAATCAAATGTCGAAATTTCGATTTGTTTTATTAGACAAGTTGTGGCGGTTTTATATACCTTTCCCATTTCGAGGTCTCCAACACATTCACAAAATGCCTGAAATGCAGTAAGAAGATCTCTGGAAAGAAAAAAGAAAGTATAATCCTTAATTATAGATGAATTTTGTAATTATAATGAAAATGGATCAGTATAGAATGCATTTTGCAGATAATATATATGTTATACACTGACCTTAAGGGTTCATTCTGCCCAAAAGAAGCAAAACCATGACAGCTTCCAAATTGGAGGATGAGTGCAGCAAGAACAGAAGCATAGCTCTGCTCTACAGCTTTTTTCCCTACTTTTGCACCACCTCTGCAATTAAAGAATATGAATACAAAAGCCATGCATGTATGCAGAAGGCAAACTTCACAAAATAAATGAATTATGAAAACCTGAAGAAGGCAGTGAGAGCAAACATAGCAGCTAGTAGAATCTCGTGCTCTATTTGACCATCTGCAAGATGGCCAGAGTTGTCTCCTTTCTCCAATTCACCCTTCACAAGAGGAGTGTGGTTGAAGACGGATACCAGATGATCCAGGAATTGAAGAGAGAGTACGACATTTTGAGAGAATGCCTATACAAGATTCGGAAGATTAGGTTCTATGTACAAATCAATTAATAGGTATATGTATTATGTTCAGATTTCAGAAGCTAAAGAGAACTAGCTCAAGTATGAGATGAATGACAACATAGCAGAAATGCAACAATAAATTGCTTTTTACAGACCAAAAAAATCATTCACCAGATGTAACATATGCTTGCATCTTTTCTCAAATGGAAATTAACAACATATCAAATTGCTGTTAAGTTAGAAGTCCATGAATCTCAGGTAGGGGGGAAAACATAAAATAAAACTAAATCTTATAAGATGGAAAACTCACATAGAACGCATCCTGCATAGCCCAACCGCCTCGCAATCTGGATATATCCTTCGTGACTATATCCCTTCCGGCGGTTTTTAATACTTCATCAAAAACAATTTTCGAAGAAGTACTTTCAGCGAGAGAAGATACCTTGTGATCGTTAAGGCATAGAACCAAAGGCAAAATGAACATAGGAAAACAAGCTAGAAATGGATAAAAAGAAAATGAAAAAAGAAAAGGATACAGCTCCAAGAATCTCCAAACGCAAAAGCTTTTCACTTGCATGGGCTGCAGCAGATAATAATGATTGTGTTGTTCTACAGGCATTGAAATAATATTGTTAGAAAAGATGTTAGAAAAGATGTTAGGTCACTTAGGAATCAGATGAGACTAGGATAGCACTTTTTTTTTTAACACATAGCAATAAATTTTAGAAACATAAAAATTAAATATTAATGTTGATATCTTTTTTCCTTTTATATATAAAATAATGACATAACAGAGAGGTAATAAAAGCTTCAACTAGGTTCAAGAAAATTCTTTTCTTATTCAAACACCTTGAAATGTCAGTTTCATTCATCTCATTCCCCCTTTTTGTAACAAATTCAATAACGGCTTGGATAGTCCCTTCAGCTGATTGCTTGATCTTATCACATATAGCTGCAGTGCAACCGTGCAACATGGCTACAAGCTGCATAATTGCTTTAATAAGAAAAGGATTTCACAAAAATACAACAATTCCATTTATCAGAAACATAAGGCCTACCTCATCCTTTGTCAACAAACTACATATAGATGAAACAATTCTATTGAAAACCTCTGATGGATCAATAGAAGTATCCTGAAAACAAATTCAAAAGACAATGGTGTCACAAGTTCGTTTAATAATCTCATTACACTTAAGTAAACAAATAGAACTTACACTTCTCAGCATAGCTATAACATCTTCAAGAGATGACAAAGCACTATAGGACAATTCCATGTTTAAATTGAAACTAGAACCAACAGGCTTTGGAAGTGAAAGA
>CAODLS010674041.1:0-14612 GCA_948243855.1 Flueggea neowawraea | reverse complement strand
CCACATACTAGACGTTTCATGCTTTCAAACGTGTGTCAGACCTCCTTCGGGGTTCTATAATACTTAATCCTCAAAAATTACATCTATAATTCATCATCAAACATCAAACCATCCTCCAAATCATCAAATTATTTTTGAATATACTCTTAAACATCCTCAAACATCTTCAAACACCAACATCACTTAAATCATTCGATGTTCAAATAGGAATTGAACTAAGATCATTCGAAGTCGAATGGCATTCCACCTAAAGACCTTGTCAAAATTTGGTCTGAATGCTATAGAGAATTGATCAGAATAGGCGGGGTATTACAAGAATTATTTGACTCACTAGCTGGACTTAGCAGTAGTGGTTTTTACACTAAAGATTTGGAGACATTATCTCTAAGAAAAGACTTTTGAGATCTCCATTGATCATAAGAGTTTGAAGTATATCTTTGGTCAGTGGGATCTAAATGTCAAGCAAAGGCAATGGTTGGAGTTACTTAAGGATTACGATTGCACTATATTATATCATCCCGATAAGGCCAACGTAGTAGCCAATGCCCTGAGTAGGAAGTCGATGGCTAGTCTTGCCAATATTGCCATTAAGAGGTGACTAGCTGTGTCGGAGTGGTAGAAGTTCATTGAAGATGGATTTGAGTTCCAGCTTAGTGATGATGAGGTATTGTTTGGTCACGTTGAGACGAGACCTGTTTTGTTGGATCAAATCCGAAAGACTCAAAAGGAAGATGTCGATATTCAGAGTTTGATCAAAAAATTTAGATAATGTAACGTACCTAGGTTTAGTTTTGACAATTTTGGAGTCTTTTGGTTTGGTTTGAGGTTATACGTACCATCTTCGGGTGGTCTACGCGAAGAGATTATGAATGAGGGCTACAACTCTACATATTCTATTCACCCAGGATACATTAAGATGTATCAGGATCTCCGAGAATCCTATTGGTGGCCAAGAATAAAGAAGGATATGAGTGAATTTGTTAGTCAATGTTTGACCCGTCAGCAGGTTAAGTTTGAACACCAACGTCCTTCTAGTTTATTGCAGCAGATGCCCTTCCCGAAATGGAAGTGGAATTGCATCACTATGGATTTTGAAGTCGAGTTATCGAGGATGTCTTCTAAGTATGAATCCATTTGGGTTATCTTGAATCGATTAACCAAGTCTGAACACTTCCTACCTGTTAAGACAACATATGGAGCGATATGACTATCAAAGTTATCTATTGACAAGATTGTATGCTTGCAAGGCGTGCCAGTGTCTATAGTGTCGGATAAAGGACATCAGTTCACTTCGCAGTTTTGGCGTAAACTACAAGAGGAGTTAGATACTCGATTGGATTTTAGCACAGTTTTCCATCAGTAGACCGATGGTCAGTCTGAGCGTATGATTCAGACTCTGGAGGATATATTGACAGCGTCCTCTATGGATTTTGGTGGGAGTTGGGATTCTCACTTTCCATAGGTTGAGTTTGCATACAACAACTTGTACCACTCGAGTATCGAAATGGCACCTTACAAGGCCGGAGAAAGAGAACTTTCAGGGCCACATTTCATTTTGGAGACTACTCAGAAAGTTAGACTAATTCAGCAACGAATCCAGAGCACTCATAGTCATCAAAAGAGTTACACTGATCCGAAGCGTAAACATTTGGAATTCTCAGTTGGAGATTATTTATTCTTGAAAGTGTCGCCTATGAAATGTGTGATGAGATTTGGAAAAAAGGGCAAGTTGAGCTCGAGATATCTTGGTCCTTTTGAGATTATAGGCCGTGTTGGTGTCGTTATATATAAGTTGGTGCTACCACCTCAGTTTGCTTCTGTTCACCCGGTGTTCCATGATCTTTGTTTAGGAAGTATGTTCTTGATCCATCTCATGTTTCGTCACCACACTCTATCTAGGTCAACCCTTATCTATCTTATGACGAGGCTCCCGTCAAGATTGTTGATCGGCAGGTCAAAAGACTCCAAAACAAAGAGATCGTTTCAGTGAAAGTGATTTGGAGATATCACTCAGATGATGAGGCCACTTGGGAGGTCGAGGATGAGATGCAACGCAAATATGTACATCTGTTTGACTCTACTGATTCCAGGTCAGTTTGTTTTATTTCTTTCTTTCTACATCCATTTCCATCTCTGCATTTCTATTTCTGCATCTCTACAATTCATTTCTACATGTATGTTTCTATCTCTGCATTCTATAACTCTATTTCTACATGTGCGTGTAGGTTTCTATTTCTGCATCATTATTTTTATATATTGGTACGTTTGGATGCGTAGCCGAGTGGTAGTTGAGCGATTCTGGTTTGGATTTTATTTTGGAGACTTGGGACTGATCTTAACTTTAACCTAATTTGTTTCAAATTTCAAGGATGAATTTATTTGGCGCGGGGGGGGGGGGGGAGGAGAGTATGTAACATTTTGGCTCATTTCATTGGTGTCCGAGGGTGATTGAGCTTTGTTTTAATTTTGATTGGGTGGTTGAACCAATGATTTGGTGTTTTAGGTGATGAATGTTGATGAATTTAAGTTAAATCTTGACCATTTGATCTCGTTGGTAATTTGTTCAATTAAATGAGGTGTTTTTGTGCTAGAAAGGTCGTGTTTTTCGAGTGCACGAACAAGCTATCAATCGTGTCTAACGCAATGGAACGTGCCTTGATTTTCCTCATAATTCATGTCCATGTCTTGGAAGGTCATGACCATGTCTTTCCGTTTTGCCCGTGTTTTCTGTGAAGTGTTTAAACTGGCCCTACACAGGCAGAAACACGGGTGTGTCTTGCCAAATTAAAAGGGAATCACCCAAAACGTTGTCGTTTTGCTCAGTTTAGCTTATAAAAACCCTAATCCAAACCTCCTTTGGTCTTAAGCTCATTTTCATCCTTCAAACATGTCCCCAGCCTCTCAAATTTCATCTTCTAGCCTCTCTTTGATTCATGATTGGTGCTTTGAAGGAATAACAAAATGGGTTTTAGTGGGTGGTTTTGGTTTGAATTTTTGAGGTTTTATGATGGATTTGAGTAGGATTTTTAGTACAACTATGTTGGTAGGCCTTAGAAAAACAAGAAATCAATAGGAAAATGAAGGATTTATGGTGTTCCATTTGGGGTTAGGGTTATGGATGGATTTTTGTAAAAAGATGGTGATTTTTGTGTTGTTTATTGAAATGGGTGTTTGATTTATGTTCTTGAGGTTACTGAGAAGTGATTTGTATGGTTGGAAATTGTTGGAATTGAGCGGAACGGATGTAGGGACTATTTCGATAATTTTGCATTTGAGGACCAAATAGGATATTTTGCATTTAGGGATTAAAAGTGAATTTTTGATATATTTGGAGAATTGTTTGGATATTATGAATTATTTGGAGGACTAATTTATAAATTTGGAGAGTTAGGGACTAGAATATAAATTTTGAATGTTTTGGGGGCTAGTTCATAATTTTTTAAAGTTTTGGGACCAAAGTGTAATTTTACACCGAGGTGTATTTTTGATTTATTATGTTAGACTTTAGTTCGAAATGAGTTTTTGAGCATTGTGTAAGTGGCTAAGCCTGCATATGCATGTGCACGTCTTTCAGTACAGCCACAGTACCAGTATTTGATTTGATTTATTTATGATATACTTTGTTTCTGATATTATTGTTCCAGCTTCCTATTCTTGTCAGTGAGATCAATTGTCAGATAGTGGTCCCTGACCGATATTTGCTTGGACATCCAAGTGAGTGGATAACAGTTTCAGACATATAGGTTGTGTCTTGAAACCCCTATTGTTTTTTGCTGTGTTTGACATATTTCTAAAATTGGAATAATCCAATGATTGGCTAATTAAATAACCTGAATATGTGATTTAATAATCAGTATTCTATTTTTTAATTCAATATATATATAATTCTCTCTCTATTTCTGTTTGTGATTTGCATGCCTCTACTTTTGTACTATATTAGTATGATTTTTGTTTTTGATATGGGATGCCTAGCTACGGGGTACGTAACCTTTGGTATATAAATGCTTTGTCAAGGCCCTAGTTACTAGGGTAATTCGGTAGTCGTATATCTGGTAGCTATGGGGTGCATGTTGTTTACTTTGGTTGCGAATATTTTCAAAATGGTTTTTGGATGCTACTATATAGTAGTGTGTATACATATATATCCACTTATACCTGTTTGTAGTATTTTTGAAATATTTTTAAAATAGTCTTTGTGATGTACGTATGAGGCGATCTGGAGTGTCATTCCTCATTGAGTTTCTCACCACCCTCCTTATCATTTTCCAGGTGCGTAGATTTTAGCTTTGGTAACTACACTGTATCTTGGACACCAGTAAGGTATCCTTTGGTTAGTGATGCTCCTTTACTCGATCTCTTTTTGTTTTTGATGTACAACTTCGCACCGGGATGCTATAGGGTTACTGTGTTGCCATGATTTTCTATATTTTGGTATACTTATATTGATTTTGTTTATTCATATATATAATATATGCTATTTATATATCTTGATATATGGTAAACCCATTTTTATTAAACATGCTTGGATCACAAATGTTTTTAATAAATGTTTTTGATAAACGAATAAATGGGTAGTGTTTCTGATTCTCCGAGGCTTGTGTGAGATGGGTTGGGTCTCTGGTTTGGTTCGTCTTGCACGCCGGTCATGGTTCGAAAATGGATCATGACAGATAATGGACAAATCCTACATCAAAATATGTTCTTCTTGTTGTCTTTCTTTTGCTTCTCGTATTCTAGCTAACTCTTGTTTTCTTTTTTTTAAGCCAAACTTTGTTTCTAAGTGTCAATTTTTTTGTGCTTGATCGCTCGAGCATTTCTGCAAGTCTTTGGGTATGTTCTTGTGGTTTATTGATAACTAATGTAACATTGTCGTTAGTCTTTTTCTGTGTTTTTTGCTTTTTTTCACCCCACAAGGTCATTGAGAAGAAGAGCCATTAATATCATCATCTATATTAATTTGAAAGTCGGACAAACTAGGAGATCCATGGATTAGGAATTAGGCGTGGGATTTTCTAACTCCAAGGAAGATGGTGACAAGTGACAACGTGGTGGCGGAGGAGGATGGTGATGATGGCTAGCAATTGAAAACCTTAGCTGTCAAGATTTGATCTACAGACTCTCATTTAGTTCTTTAACTTTCGCAAAATTACTAGATATGTTCCGGAAAGAGAGGACAATTGATTCACACATCAATTTTAATGTTTTAGAGTTTTTAAAAAATTAGCACTAATATTAAAATTTGTTTAAAATATAATGGTTAACATAAATTCATTTCTTCAAAAAAAAATCAAGTATGTACATCTTTAATACACATATTTTTTTGCACACCCAAAAATTAACAAAATTCTTTTAGAAAATGGAACTAAGTTAATTTAGAGAATTAGTTTAAAGAATTTTGTACAGCATTTCTACACTTGTTATACATCATTTGTATGAAATTGGATTAATCCACTAAATTAGTTTAAAATTTATTTTGTCCACCGTTTATACACCTATTGTACTCCTCTTAACACTTGTGTACACTTCATTAGAAAAAAAATGAACGAATATAAATAAATTAAAAAATCAATTTAAAGTTTATGTTGTCCACTATCTACACACCATTTGTGCATTGTTTTATCTAACATATGTGCACCCCTATATACCTCTATTGATATAATGTGAAAATATATTTTTTATCGTGATACTTCTTCAATTTCTCACTAGAGGTCACCAATTACTTGTACCTGATCTCAAATGAAATATTTCTATAAATAATTTCCACCTTACTGGTATTTTTTGCAAACAGTTTTAGTCATATGTTATTTTTTGCAGGGTTGAAGATGAGACATGGGTGAAGAACCCACTAAATATATTTAATTCGGAGTTGTAACAAAAATGATACGACTCATCATCAATGAGAAACATTACGATACGTTAATACTTACTCCTTAAATTGCCACTCTATAAATAGAAGTGGAGAACAACTTGACAAGGCATGTTTTACAACCCACAACTTGCACCGATACTCTACCAAAATCACTACTGACTTAAGTGTCAGAGATTCTCTCGGGAAACAACTCGACCTCTTCGTATTTCGTGTTTGCAGGTCTCAAGCTGTTGTTCGAGTCTCCAATGGTTTGTGTTCTTTCTTCTATTATTGTTAGAATCGAGGCAACAACAATTAACCAGAAGCTATGCAACTTCAACAAGGCACGTTGATGGCCAACAACACACGTTGATAAACGATGCATGCTTGAAGAACGTGCATTAATGAGGAACAACGCACTTTAATGATGGTGACGTCAATTAAAACAGAACTTTTCATTCTCTCATGATGGTTACATTCTTACAAGTGGCTATAAATAGACGTCTCCAACATCAGAATAAGAGAGAGAAACTGTGGTTACATTTTGCTATCTCTATTTCTTATTTGTTCTCTAACTCTTTAGTTTGTACCCATTTGAGCTATTTACTTGCAATCTTATTTCTATGTTTGTGTGAGCTTTAAATCTGCTATATTCTTGGGTTGAATTTGTGACAAGCAAGGTTAATTGATTGGGGTAAATAGGTTTCCTTGTTAAGCCTTAGAAAAATAAGAAGTGGTTGCCAGTGAGCCTTAGAAAACTAGAGGTGTAGGTTTTCTAGTTTATTACCTGCAAAAACTTGAGGTTTGGTTTGCTTGTTTTATCCTAAAAATAAGTGGTAATGGTTTTCTAGTTGAGCCCACAAAAACTAAGGTAACGGTTTTCTTGTTGAGCCCACAAAAATAATGTGTAACGGTTTGCTTGTTGATACTGCAAAAACAAGTTATTGTAAATAGTTTCCCTCCACCCACAAGTAAGAAAGATAGTGGATTCAAACTCTCTAGTGGATCTAGAGGAGTGGATGTAGGTTAAGGAGGATTGAAACACTATAAATCAGATTTGTTCTCTCATCCCTTACTGTCTCTCTTATTTACTTTGCACTTGCATTTGATTTATATTGTTGTGTGTGGATTGGATCTTTAGTTTTATTGCTTCCATAGTTAAATTTTATTTTGATTTTAAAGAACTTTGTTGTTTATTTTAATTTGTAAAAGAATTTTAACAAATTTTTTCATGTGCTAAAAATCCAATTCACGCCCCTTCTTGGATTGCTAGATTTGGCTTACACCGAAAGGAACAATCCTTCCCAACTTAGTTAGAACTAACCTACAAGGACTAAAGAAAATTTGGGCACCAATTTTAAAAGCTTGATGCATCATTATAGGTGTGTTTGAGAGCAAGAGCAAAGAGGAATGTGCGGTACTTGGACAATGGCTGCTCTCACCATATGAGAGGAGATAAAGCAATTTTTTCTCAACTCGATTTCATAAAAATGGAGACTATGTAACCCTTGGTGATAATGTGAGAGGTAAAATTTTTGGAGGAGGTAAGTGATGTATCGTAAATCTACGTATTTAATCAAGCAAGAATATATCTATTCCATCCTTTAAATGATTCTTTTGTGGTGAAATTCATATGATGTTTGTAGGATGGTTTAATTTTGAGAAAAATGAGTGGAAAAAGGTCCAAAAGAGATGCAAAATGGCAAGGCCCTAAACAATCCCTTAAAAGCTCAAAGAAAATGAAGGATTGTTGAAGGGAAGAACTGTTAGTTTTGTGCACTAGTCTAATCATGTATACATTGTCATTTGGTTTATTTAATAAAGAGCCATTTCATTTATAAGAAATATTATATGTTTCATGGAGTAATGCCACAAGTAGCTTTCATGCAGTGGTGATATTTGAGTCGTCTTACCGAAACTCAATATCGACTCCTACATGATGAATCACATGTTTTGACTTAGTCAAACATTATCCGTAACAGGTTAATAACGAAGGTTATGATTGGATATGTCATGAATCATGTAGAGGAGTGATATTGAGGGTCACAAATTTGTTCCTCTTAAGAAGAGTGATATCTCTAAGCCACTTGATGAGTAGGATTGATGGAATGTATGCATACTCGAATGAATTGATAAAGGGTTATCAATGTCATTTGTTATATCAATCTACTTAGGATCAAGAAACACGTTAAGCAATGTAAGGTTGACTTGTGGGACAAAAGGACTAAATATCAAACAGTGAAACGTTAACTCAGATATTCGACTCCATTCGATTTTGGGTTGCCATAATGTATTACTAGATACTGCTTATGGACTTTGGGTTTGAAGGGTTTGGGACAAAGCTCATTGCCAATTTCAAATGGGCTTATTGGGTCAGACACTAGAACTAATTGAATTGGATTACAAATATTCTCTCTTGTCGTATTTGAATTATTGAGATAATTAATTTTGATTAATTATTAATAATTCAGGATTTTGATATTTATATCTTGAATATGATTTAAGATATAATCCATTAATGTAATGGACTTTTGTTATAAATTGCATCTTATTAAGTTAAATATTTTGTGGACATTTTATTATGTAAGGCATAATAAATTCGGCCATATATTCTAATAAGGGAGTGATTTATTTAATGATAGTGTATCATGTAATTAAAAGCCCAATAACATTAATAAACTCATGAAGATTTTTGGCATACACTCCTATTTTTTAGGAAAAATTCTGCACACTCCTATTTTTTAGGAGGCTTAATTAATGCACATGATTAATTAGGAAGAGTCCTAATTAGTGCACATGATTAATTAGAAAGAGCCATAATTAGTGAACATGATTAATTAGGAAGAGCTCTAATTAGTGCACATGATTAATTAAGAAGAACTTATTCTTGTGGGACAATAAAGACTAACCCTAATGAACCTATTTAGGGTTTTTAATATGCCTATAAATAGCACTACACCCTTGTCATATTCCTCATGGCTTGGCTGAATTTGCAAGTGCCACAATTAAAGGAGAGAAAATTATTTGTGAGAAAATATAATAGAGATTCTTAATGCTAGTGCACAAAACGAATTCTCCAAAGTTTGTTCGTGTGGATACCTTTAGACATGTTCGCGCAAATGTAAAGTGAGAGATAGGGGACTCAGCCTTGACTAGAAGCAACATCAATACTCCATTTAGTTAGTCATTTGTGCTTGGATTTAAGGTAAATTCACAAGCTCTAATCGTATATGTTGATGTGCATGGATTCTTGGTGGAATTTTTGGATAATTTTTTTTTATTTCCGCTGTGTTACATGTTATGAAGGTCATAAATTTAGTTACGAATTCCAACAGGGATGACCACAGCCATGGAAAGCAAAAGTGGAAGCAAAATGGTGACAAAAAATCACAATAGTCGTGGTGGAGCCAAAACGTGCACTTTCTTTCAATAGAAAAGTGCCACGGCCATGACACTCAAACACCATGGTCGTGGCACTCTGGACAACTAAGAAAACCAAGTGACACATGAAACAAAAATGTGGGGACCAAAGGCTTAAAGCAAGGCATTTTTAGGAGACTTTTGCTAGGGTTTGTGAGGGACCAAAAGGACTATAAATAGGCCTCGTACACATCAATTTTGGCAACCTTGGACACTTACACATTAACAAAGAGAATCATTCTCTCATCCATTTTCCAAGGAAGATTCACGCACTGAAGAGGAATTGAAGAGGGATTTCATCACCCATTGAGAGACGCTTTATTCTTTCATTTTATTTTCTTTTTCTTTGTATGGAAATCATGTTTAGGCTTTTTATTTCTTATTTTATTCTTTGTTTTGTAAGTATGATAACTTAAACCGTTGTTAGGGTATTAAAGATGTAGACCTTGAATTGATTTTTCTTAATGGATGTTTATTATATGTATTGTGTTTTTTTGGTATATCTATTATTAATTGTACTTTTATTGTTAGATTTATTGATGGTGATTGATTTTATGACTTGTTGATTATTGAATGATGTTGTGCTTAGTTACCACAATGTTGTTTTTGACAAGCCCAAGTGAGGAATCGAGAGGTGAAGCTTGGGTTAGGTCTACTTGCATAGAACATGTATGGTTTATGATAGAAATATACCTATGCCAACAAGGTGTTCAATGAAATTCCTCCATGATACTAATAGACCTAATTTGGCTATGTGAGACCGGAAGGACCCACCTAGGGAGTGTAGGCACAACTTGAGTGACCATGAGTGATTCATGTGTAGAAAACACTCACACCCATTTCTTAAAACCCAATTTCATTCAACTAGATTCTTGATTTTATCTCAAAAGCCCTAACGTTTTCATATTATTGAGTTACTTATGTTTAATTTCTTGCTTACTTTATTTTCAAAACCCAAAAAACAAACCATTTTATTTTTTTATTTGCTTTTATTTTCCCACTTTACCATAATTAGACACATTCCCTGTGAATAGTCTTAAGGTTTTATTACTACAATCGATTGGTATACACTTGCAAGAAGCCAATTAAGTTTTTGGCCCCGTTGCCAGGGAACGGTGTTCTTGTTGTGGTTGTTTTTGTTGGATTTTGTGGCTTGTTTATTACCTTCATAAGTAAGTAGTGCAGTGAAAATAACAAAAATTTTAATCCTAGAATTCCTTCAAGGACCCATGCACATCAACATATACGATTAGGGCTAGTAGATTTACCTTAAATCCAAAGCTTGAACATTTGATCGTATGATGTATTGGTGTAGCTCTTAGTACTCAAAAACTTCAAACCACCTTTTGAACTCATGTTACATTGGCGCGAACGTGTCTAGAGGTATCCACACAAACGAACTTACCTTTGGATTGGTGGAGTATATTAGCACCCTTTTAGAATCTCTATTCTAAAGCTCAAAAATAATTTTCTCTCTTTCTAAATGGCACTCACTAATTTGGCTTTTTCCTTGAAAAGAATAACAATGAGTGCACCCTATTTGTAGGCAAATGAGGAGACCTAAATAGGCACATAAAGGAATCTGAAATTCCCTTCCTTGTCCTCCAAGAATTCGGCCTCATCCTATTCTGGAAGGAGTGTGCGCCGAATTCCTATATAGTCTCACTAGGTTTGCCTTTCTTGTCCTACAAGAATAAACACTTTCTAATTAAAATTTTCACATACAAATTAGGGTTTTATTTTCCTTGTCACACAAGAATAAACCTCCTAAATAGTCATGGACTACTAATTAGTTAGTGCATGTGCCGAATTTCATCCTTGTCACACAAGGAAATAGAATCCTAAAAATAGGACAAGTGATGCCGAATTTCTCCCTCCTAATTAGGTTGAGTTGCCAAATTTTCTCACTCCTAATTAGGTTAGGTTTTACCGAATTTCAACATGGGTTTCATTAATGTTATTGGGTTTTTAACTATATGATACATTATCATAAAATAAATCACTTATATGGATCAAATTATGTCACACATAATTAAATAATTATAACCATGATAATTGGTGATTCATATTAAAAGCCCATTACTTTAATGAACTATGTATTAAATCTTATTTGACACATAAATCATAAAACCCCAAATTATTATTGATTAATCAAATTAATCATCTTAATAATTCAATCACCATAAAGAGATAACTTTTGTAACCAATCCAATTCGTTCTTGTCTGTGACCCAATAGGCCAGCTCAAAATTGCAAATGGGCCTTGTCCCAAACTTTGGGCCCAAATTCCATAAGTTGTATCTAGTAATATATTATGACAACCCAAAGTCGAGTGGTTGTCGGTGATTCAGGTTAACCTTTCACAGTCTAATATTTAGTCATTTTGTCACACAATATCTCATCTAAGTCTAAGGCATGGTCACATGTCAACCTTATATTTTTTAGCATGTCTCTTGATCTCAAGTAGATTGATATAAAAAATGACATTGATAAACCCCTCTATCAATTCATTCGAGTATGCATACGTTCCATCAATCCTACTCATCAAGTGGCCAAGAGATATCACTCTTCATAAGAGGAACAAATCCAACACTCTCACTATCACTCCTCTACATGATTGATGACATATCCAATCATACCCTTTATTGTTACCCTATTACGGATAATGTTTGAATAAGTCAAAACATGTGATTCCTCATGTAGGAGTCGATAGTGAGTTTCAGTCAGAGGACTCAAACATCACCACTACATGAAATCTACTTTGTGACAACAATCCATGAAGTGCTTTCATAGCGGGCAGTCCAATACATGTTCTCCAACATGTATCTATGTTCCAAGTTGATATCCCACATCCATAATCAGTAAAACATGAGTATCCACTTAGCAACATATTAATCTTAATTCATTATCATTCCCATGATAATGATTGATTAGGGACATTTAGAATAGTATCCCTCCTTATGGTTTTACCATCAAGTCACACACTTGATGGCATGAGGAAGAATAAAGCATTCATAAAACAAATAATATTTCATAGAAATAAAATGCCTCTTTTTATTAAATAAACCAAATGACAATGTATACATGATTGGACTAGGACACAAAACTAATAGTTTTTATTTTTGTTTTGTTTATTTACTTGTTCATTTTTTTGCAAAGAATCTATGCTTTTGAAATGGACTAGAAGCTTGGAAAATCAAGAGGTTATCCCTTTAATTTTGGAGATCGAAAGGGTTTTACGGGCAAACCTAGTAAATCAAAGAAGTGCAATGATGGAAGGTATATCTAGACCTCGAGATGGGGTTGAGGAGGCTACAGTTGAGCAACTTCAAGGAGGATTTATTGAGAACCAATTACCAAGTTGGATGAATATGAGAGAGATACAAAGGCCAGTAATTAGAGCATCACATTCATGTACAAGGCTAAGCCCAGCGACAAGGAATTATGAATTAAAGAGCATCAATTTTCGTATGTTGCCATCATACAATGGATCGCCGTTGGAGGATACACTCACATTTTTTAAGGAGTTCTACAACACAATCCAAACCTTCCCCCTTCATGGATTGACCGAAAATGAGCTAAGGATGAGTTGCTTTCTTTACACATTGAAGGACTGGGCAAAGATTTGGTTGATCAACTTACCGAAAGGGTCACATGGTACTTGGGAGGAGATCTATGAAAAGTTCATTATGAAATACTACTCTCCTCAAAAGATAGCAGAACTTTGAAGCAAGATTTGCTCTTTCTCACAATTGTAGGCAGAACCCTTCATGAGGCATGAGAGCGCTTCAAGATACTATTGAGTCAATGCCCACATCATCAATTTTCCATGGCACTATTAAATCAATTCTTCTATGATGTACTGACAATGCACAAGCAAACATTGGTGGATACCGCTTCAAGTGGTTACTTTGGAGAGAAGTCTGTCGAGATGGTCTATGACATATATGAGATGTTGGCAACAACAAAAAGCTATTAGGGAAAGAAGAGCAGGCATGCATGAGGTAAATATTCCTTCTCTTGACTTGGTTACACAATTGGATGAAAGGTAGAAGAAAGTAAATTTGTTGTTACACAAACAAAATTTGGCTAGGGATAAATGTGCTTATTGTGGTATTTTGGGGCATGACGAATTGCATTGTGGATTGAACTGTGGTGGAGGTGTTAGATGTGATCAAGTGAATTTTAAGGGGGGATTCCCACATGCTCGACTTAAGAATGACCCATATTTGAACACCTCTAATTTGGGATGGAGAAAATACCAAAATTTTTCATGGAGGGACCCAAACACCAGCCAAAAGTTTTCACAACCTAGACCAAATGGACCTTTCAGTTTTCAACCAAGAACACCCTTCCAACTAAACAACCAAGCTCAACCCCCACCACCTCAGCAAGTCGATCAAGAGAGAAAGCCACCCTCAAAGGAGTTGTTATCCCAATATGTGAGTAAGATGGACGCAAAGATGTGCCAAATTGTTCAAACTCAATAAGCCATCATCCAAAATCTTGAGCAGTAAGTGGGACAAGTAGAGAAGACCAATGTGTATCGAGAAAAGGGGAAGTTTCCTAGCACATCCCAAGTAAATCCCAAAGAGTGTGTGATGGCTATATGATTAATGAGTGGGAAAGAGGTTAAGGAGCCAAGTACGGGGGAGAAATCCAAAGATGAAAAGGTGATGGTTGAGTGTGAAAAAGAGAACTGTGAGAAGAACGAAGTGAAACCCTATATGCCTCTTATTCCATTCCATCAATGGTTGAAGGCCCACACCCAAACCAAAAATGCTACTTTTATGAAATTCCTTAAGATGTTTAAGAAGTTGGAGTTGAACATACCATTCATGGAGGCCATTTCTCGAACTCCTAACTATGCCAAGTTCTTGAAGGAGATAGTGACCAATAAGAAGAAATTGGAGGAGTATGCTATGGTGGCACTCACCTATGAGTGTAGTGTGGTTTTATTGAAAAAATACCCTCTAAAGCTTAAGGATATGGGGCGCTTGACAATTCCTTGCACCTTCGGTCATTTTTCTAATATGGAGTGCTTGTGTGATTCGGGTGTGTCGGTCAACCTAATGCTCTCGTCCATATACAAGAAGCTCGAGATTGTAGAGCTAGCACCTACAATTGTGAAGCTCCAACTTTCGGATCGATCCATCAAGTAACCACTTGGAGTTATAGAGAACATTTTGGTAAAAGTAGGTAAGTTTTTTTTTCTCACCGATTGTTATGTCTTAGATATGGATGATGTCTGTGACACACCCTTCATACTAAGTAGACCTTTCTTAGCAACCGAAGGGGTTTCCATTGACTTGACTAAAGGGAGTATACTCTTTAGAGTGGGGAAT
>CAODLS010673931.1:0-12289 GCA_948243855.1 Flueggea neowawraea | reverse complement strand
CATAACAAACAAATGAATTTTACCACTGAAAGCAGCCACTAAAAGCTAAAGCCTAACTCATTACTCAGAAATACTTACAGCGACCGAACCATAATTGGTGTTTTAGGTGGAAAATTAAGTGCAACTTTCACTTCATGATATTTACATGGATCGTCAGTGTGGGGAATGCACCACGACGGACTAATAATATTTAACGCGGCCTAGGGGCACGTTATTCAAAACATACGCGGATGCTTTAACTAATGGTAGTTAAGACCAATTTAATCGTAATTAAATTCTAATGATACGCAAGTTGGAAGTTAAATGACAACTCAAAAAACAGTGAAACGAAGCAACCGTTTTATGCTCGATTGGATTTGTACATATTCAAAACCACTTGCTCACTTCTTTTCCACTTCGTCCATATGATGACAAAGATTTTTTGATTTAATATTCACAACAATCTTATCTTTGGTGTCTCTTTTTTTGTCAATACAATTAATTATATCTCACATGTCATGGAAGCCAATCGTTCTTAATTCCAACCAAGTAGAGAATATTTCGTGAAAGAGCTCCAAGTGATAAACTGAGTCTTGGTGATGTTGAAATTAAAGTGTTTTTAAAAATAAATCTACTTAAACTCAAAAATATTTTAAATATCTATTACTTTTTTTAGACGACACTAGTATAACATAAAGATTTTTTTTATAAGTACTAGTTGAAAAGCTATTGGATAACCATGCCGAATTTACATCCGTGAAATCAATTTGATATGAATTATCAATAAAAATACTGACTTTGAGTCTATATTCTAAGTATGGAAAATTTTTAAAAATCGACAAGATAAGTATTGTCATGCGTATGGATCTTTTTCTAACATGAATTTGGATTAGTCTACTTGATGATTTAACAAAAACTAGTACTGATTTCGAGATCAAAAACAGATAACACAAAAAGTTTAACTCCTTTAATATATTCATGAATGCAAAGAAGTGACATAATAGGCAATTGCATGCACAAAAAATCCCAAAACAGGGATTTGCTTGCCACTGTCCGTGTAAAGGAATCGATCCTTGCTGACAGAATTTGTCACACTTAGTAGTTTTGCTTTTGAATCCCAGCAATTTTTTTTAACTTGTTATCTTGTTTCATGTCTCTTGTTTTGGGACGCTATTAATCCGGCCTAAAAAATATTATGTATAAGTTAAACAAATGTGCCCCACAGTGTGAACGTGTAATATATTTATACACCTGAACATGGGTCACTCTTTTTAGAACTGTCAGCATCAGCGTAAGCAAGGGGCAATGCTTGACATCAACTATATACGTCATGTTCAATACTCTCATATTCAAGATAGTTTGTTTATAATATATCTTAATCATTCTAGATTTTAAAAAAATATTATTAAAAAAAAGTGGAAAGTCAGAAAAGAGTGTGGAGAAGTGAAGGGCCATGGAGAGCACCAAGAATCTTCAAACCTTCTTCCGCGTTGTTACTTACTAGTTCATTGGTGTGACCCTTTTGTTGTACTTGTTTTATGTAGGGTTCTTGCGTTTGAAATGGTCAAGCCATTCCTTTGAAATTTCTCTCATTATACTCAGTATTACTCTCTTTCTATTTCTCCATCACATCCACCTATAATAACCCCAACCTTGGTTTGGTCCCTTTGTGACAAAACAATTTGCCTTCTTTTGTCCGGTCAAATTCTTCTCTTTTCTCTCCCTTTTCCTCCCTTGTATCTTCCCTCCTTCCTCACAACTTCCCTGCTAAGCTAAACCCTTTGTTTCTTCTACCTTATATCTTCCCCATCACTACCATCCCACACTTGTCACATTAAATTTAACTCATTCCTCTCTTTTTATAACTTAAATCAAACATACTCGCTTGCCATTTTCATCTCTTCTTTTTTTCTTTGTTTTATTTCCATGCTTCTTGATCTTCTTGATTCTGAAATTCCTAAAAGTGTTCTTTTGTTGTATACTTCACTTTCTTAGCATTGATTTTCTTGGAGTGTGCTCTTGACAGCATTTCCTCCATTTAACAACTTTGCTGAATCTAAGAAAATTGGTGGTGCCCTCACCAAACCTTTGTTTGGAAAGAATGGAAAAGGGCATGGGTTGGGAACAAATGACTCTAATTAATGAGTTGAAGCAAGGCAAGAAGCTAGCTAAGCAGCTTAGGAACCATTTAAAACCTTCATCACCACTTGAAACGCGTCAGTTCTTGATTGAGAAGATACTTTACTCTTATGAGAAAGCTCTTTCAATGCTGAATTATGCTATTGTGGCTGATGCTAAGCCCATATTGGAATCAACAAATCATTCACCATTTGCTAATATTAGTCCAAGCAGCGATGTCTCTGATCAAGATTGCAATGATCAGTGTCAGAAAGATGTGTTTAAGAAGAGGTAATTAAATTGTTCTCATCTCTATTTTTTTGTTAATTACAAAACTAATAATGTTTGAAATATTGGTCTAAATCATTTTTAATTTGTGTTAATTCCAGGAAAACACAACGAAGATGGACTGAACAGGTGAAGGTCTGTTCAGGGTCTGGTTTAGAAGGGCCACTTGATGATCGCTATAGCTGGAGAAAGTACGGACAGAAAGATATTCTTGGAGCTAATTTTCCAAGGTAAAAGGCTTTTCTGAGCTTTTCCCCCCTCTTTTTCGTCATGCTATTTTGCATCATGTTTATCCAGACCCCAATATTGGACACTTTTGATGTGTGAGTCCGTACAATCTTTCACCTAATCATTGGTATTTAGATAGGCACAGTTAAATTCTGACACTGAAAAAAAGCCAAAATGCATTCCACCTATAGCCATTGCAAAACAACAACCTTTATTAAGTAGTGATGCCGAACTCATGGATGGTATCCATAATAATCCCATAGGACGACAAGCTATGTGGGTTTGTGCAGCTTTGAACTGTTTGGTTGGATTACGTTCAGAGTGTTGACACACAACTCTATTATGCATCAATTCTGAGTCATGTCAAACTTATCTTTTAGGTCATTTTGTTATTTCCTTTTTACTCGCCGTAAGATTTTTCATCTGAAGTAGGAAAAAAATGATTGATCAACGAACTCAGACAGAATTTAACACAATTCTCCAATAAGCATACACTTGCTGACTTTACATGAGCCAAAACCGTAATATGGGACCAAAATAACTGTCCTATGTTTTAATTTCAAAGACACAACTAGATTGTTTCTAGATGGATACAATGTTATTGTGACTTGATTGTGAGTCTAACATGGCCTATGATTTATTCAACTCCAGAGGATACTATAGATGCACGCACCGTCACTCGCAAGGCTGTCTCGCCACAAAGCAAGTTCAAAGGTCAGACAACGACCCGTCAGTGTTCGAGGTGACCTACAGGGGAAGGCATACATGTATTCAATCCTCCCATTCAGCCACAGCATCCCCTAAAAACGACATTGGTTCGAGCCAAAACGAACAACTTCGCCAACAGCCGCAAAAGCAGGACCAAGAAAAGCCAAAACCATTAAACAACAATTTAGTTTTCAACTTTGGGGACAAGCATGAAGTTAAAACTGAGGAGTTGGAGTTTGACAGAACCAGAGGAGATATTTTCCCATCCTTCTCGTTCCAAGTTGGCAATGAAGACGAAGGCTTCAAATCCATGATGGAAAATAATTTATTGGCAAACCTTTCTTCGGCATTTATATCCCCTGCGACGTCTGAATCGAATTATTTCTCGGTGTCACCGTGTGACATGAACAACAACTTCGGATTAGGCCACGGTGTCCACACCCCAGAATCCGAGTTGACAGAGATAATCTCGGCCCCAACTTCGGTGACTAATTCTCCTATGGCGGATCTAGATATTTCTATCGAAAATGTAAATTTTGACACAAATTTCTCATTTGATAATCTGGAATTCTTTGCTGAATAATGTAGTTAATTAGTGCATTAGTTGATCCTGGCTAGCATTGACAGATATTAAATAATGTTCATATATAGAAACAATGTGCTGGCCAAGTGAGAATTTTATTCTAATCATGTACTTGAGTTATGAATAATTTGTAACGTGTTATAGTTTACTATGTTAATCTATTGATTTCCTTCAAGTTTGAATGAATTAATCAATAAACTTGTAGTTTTTCGATACTAGAATTACTAGCGTTAAAGCTTCGAAAATTCGATTCTTGAAACAAATAAAATGACTTAACGAAAAAAAGTTTTGAGTGAAATGGGGTTTTCTTGATACCTTTCTAGGAAAGTGGACATTAGGGTACAATAATTGTGGGGTTGCTCATTTTTTGATGGAGAAAACATAAAGGACATAATTTAATATGATAAAAATTAGTGGAATGGTACTGTGTGATCCTCCATGGCAGAAGCTTATTTATCAGAGGCTACCCAATTCAAGCCATGGCTTCCGTGAGGCTTATTCCCCAATCATCAGCGCCAAGAAACTTTCCAGTCAAACTAGCAATAAGATAACCTCCACAGTCTAATTACCCAATCCGATCCCACGATATAAGCCTACCAAAAAGGGCATCTCCATTTGTGATTCTTCTGAAACTATCTTCATTTAAGATTCCCAAATTCAAAAATGTCCGCATCAAAATTTTCCCAGGTCATAAATCATTATTATATTGAGCACTTTGCTTCAGACTTAACAGGGATTGAGCATAACACAAGATGCCATTGATAGTGCTATGCTTGTTATTCAAAAGTAAGTTATTTCTGTTGTTTCAAATATTCCAACTTAACAAAGCAACTTGTTGGAATAACTCCTCAAATTTCACATTGTTTAGGAGTGGTTTTGGAGAAAGATATTGTCCCACATCGATTAAATGTAAAGTTGGGAAATAGTCTTTCTCTATAACTAGGTCTTGAATCCAAATTATTTTCTATCACAAATTCTAAACCAGTTACCTAAATGTGTAACTTGGGTTTGGATTTGTGAGAATGAGAGGATTTCAACAATTTTTTCCGTTTCAAAAAATGTATTTATTTTAGTGGAGTTCGTGAATGTAGGTCTATTAAGATACTAACCACGTTAAAAATTTCTTGTATTCTCTTATTTTTTTCTCTATTATTTATTTTCTTGTGTGAGTGCATTTGGATATTTGGGTCCCAACAAGTGGTATCAGAGCTGAAAGTTTGTTCTAGGGAGGAGAATAAAGGAAGAGTAGAAGAGTTGTAGAGAAGATGTTGACTAAGACATTGAAGTATAAGGTTCCATTGTTTGATGGAAAAAGCAATTTCACGCTATGACAGAGCATGATTCAAGACTATCTGGTGCAGCAGGGTCTTGATATCTCATTGGAGGATGAAAAGCCTAGCGATATGAAAGATGGAGATTGAAGTACCATTCGGAGGAAAGTTGTCAGCACTATCAAGTTAACACTTGCTCCCCAAATTAAAAATTATATGCTGAATGAGACATCTCCTAAAGGTTTGTGGAAGAAGTTGAAGAGCACTTATTTGTCGAAGTCGTTGACTAACTGATTGTGTCTAAATTTGGTGGAAAGATTGAGGAGGAAGAGCAGTCGTTGCTTTTGTTAGAATCATTTCCTAAATCTTTCAAGCCGTTCGTGCAAACGATGTTAGTAGAAAAAAAACACTTTGCAGTTGAATGATGTAATGACAGTCTTAGAGGAGAATGAGAGAAGATGGTGATGGTCCTCAGTTACTCATAACTGTAGAGAATGGCAAAAGAGGGTGGAATCATAGGAAGGATGATCATGGTAGAAGATCGAGATCCTGACCGAGAGATGAGTACTGTTAAGTGCTTTTATAGTGGAGAAACTGATCACATGCAATATCGTTGTCCAAATTTTAAGCAGGACTTGAAGAATCTACAATGGATGATGAAAGATAAGCAGAAAGTTGGTGATTCTTCAATTCATATAGTTGAAGATTATAGTGAGGTATTGTTGACTGCCGCTAACGATCTTATTGTAGATCATTCTAGTTGGGTGTTAGATTCTGCTGTCAACATGTATATTTATAGAGATCGAACTTCTTTTGACACTTAACAGAAAGAAGAAAATTTTGGCTACATTCATGGCAGAAGCAATTCAAAGTTGAAGATTGAAAGCATTAAAAGAGTTCGTCTAAAGCTCCATAATGATTTTGTCAAAACACTTGCTGATGTGAAGTATGTGCCTAGTTTAAGAGTCAATATAATTTCTTTGGGTGAATTGGCATCTCATAGGTACAAGTATGTTGGTGATAAAAAGTTCTGCAAAGTGTTTAGAGGTGGTAGCTTTGGTATTGCAAGGAAGGAAGAAAGGACAAAATATTTATTATTTGAATAGGTGTTCCCTTAACTATGGAAGCAGCAGCAATGAAAAAGACGAAGACTGCAAAGAGAGTTTAGTTTTCTAAAACTACTGAAAGATATAGCGATTTGGGTAGAGGGAGGATTTGTTGAAATAACATCCAAAATCTCACATTGTTTAGAAGTGAGTTTGTGGATATAGGTCTATTGAGAGGCTGAAGCACGTTAATTTTTTTTTGCATACTCTTCTCTTTTTTCCTATTATTTATTTTCTTGTGTGGGTGTATTTATGTGTTTGGGTTCCAACACAACCTTTTCAACCTATTTGGTTGGTTCCGTTGGTAAGAAATTAAAAATTTGTACGACATGTTTTGGATTTCAATCTCATAGAAAGCATGGTACTGCTATCGCGTGCAACCAAAATAAAACCAAGCCACACACTATAAAGAATATAGTTAGCGGTAAAAGGGTCGATCCCACGAGGAGTTGGTTTGTTTATCGTACGCTAGCAAAAATTACTAAGCACAAAAAGGGGGGTTGTTGCCAAAAATAACTGAAATGTGACAAAATTTAATTGTATTGAAAGATAAAGCAAATAGGTAGAAAATTAACAATCAATTTATAACAAACTTTGGTTTATAGTCACTTCCACCAATTGAACTACTTTTGATCATTAACACTTAAGACTGTCAATTAAACCATTCAATTGTGATATCTTCTCAAATATAAGTATTTCCTTAAAATTCATTCACTGAAAATATGTGTTTCAATAAACTCTTGGCAATTAACAACCTTAAATACGTTCATAAAGCTTAACTAACAGTCATCATTAAGAACCAGAATGACCAACTAATAGGACAATATGACATACGATGCCATATTTAATCTAGATGAATATTTTTCTTGAGAATCTATCATTTCTAACGTAACAAACATACAAATTCTTAGTTGCTACAAATGGCTAAAGTGACTGCATATTTACGTATACAGTATTCAACCTAGCAATAAACTGTTTCAATTAATTAATTAGTTGCACACCTTAGCAACCAATGGCTTCTGTTACCTTTAACCAAGAGAAAAGAAATCAGCCACAAATGACCATTACAAAGAGTAAGAATTCTGTTGTGTTGTTCTTTGTTTTCTTCAGAAAAAAATAATAATAATCAGACGTCCCTTCTAACCACGTTCCTTCTCTTTTTAAAAGAGAAGAAATAAAAATGTCTCATTAAAAAAACCAGGTGGAAGCCAATGTTTTGACTATTTGTTACAAGTCAAAATAAAAAAATGTGACAGACTATCCAATCCCATTCTTTGGTTCTCAGAGATGTGCCAATAACAATTCTTCAAGGTTCCACGATATCAACAAAACAAGTCTTTCACATTCCTTAAGATACTGGTCTTCAAATATTGAATTCAAAAAAATCAGGTTTCAAATTCTGCAAGGATTCAACTACTGGAGCCATTTCTTCAGCTCCTTTTTCTGCATTTTCCGCGTAGTCACTATCCAAAATTCACCACCATGCCAAATCTATAGCAACTGCACTTCTTCAACTTTTGTAACTCCTAAACTTGGGCTTCTTGCTCAAATTTGACATTCAAAATATCTCAACTTATATTCTGCAAAAAGACAGAATAAATCTTAAATTTAAGGACAACAATGCTCTAATGTGATGAAAATTAAACATAAAAATAAGCAAAAAATAATAACACATCAAAGCACTTATAAAAAAATATTTTTTTCAACACAAAAGATAACTCAAATGACAATGAATTCCTTTTAAAGTTGGAAGACTTATACAAGGTCACAAATTTGAGTCTTTAAAACGTATAATCCTTTTGGAATAGTTCTAATGACTCCCGAAAAAAAAAAAAGAATTAGTCAAATGGATGTAAATTATAAAATGGACATACAACCTAAAATCATCGTGCTTAGGAAAGGGGGGCGGGAAAATCAAACTTTTATAACAAAATAAAATACTAATTTTGAAAATTATTTTCCAAAAATACCAATTTTGAAAAAATCCAGAAAAAAACTCATTTAAAAACTACCATATTCGCGAGAAATCACGATATTTTAGCGATAAATTGGATTTTATGCCAAGAAAATGAAATTCAGTTTAAAAATTATTTAGTTTTTCAGAGGGTCTTCAAAAGTCTCCAAAGATATGCAAACATCTCCAAAAGAGAATTTACAATCTTTTTATAAAAAATTTGATTTAATTTAGAAAGTCTCCAAGTATCCAAATCTCATAATTTTTTTTATAAAAAATTTGATTCAATAAATTTTCTGTATAATATATATTTTTTAATTAAGCTCAATTATATATATATATATATGAATTTTAATTTATTTAATAATAATCAATTTGGTGTCTAAAAGTCTATGGAGATCTCCAAATGTAATAACCCTTGTACACAATCAATCACACTCACCGAAAATCACTAGTGACTACTAATGAATAGTACTAATGAATACCAAAAGAAAGTGAAAATCTCACTTTTATAACAAACTAAAATACTATTTTTGAAAAATGTTTTCCACAAATACCAATTTTGAAAAATTCCAGAAAAAACAAAACTCATTTAAAAACTACGATATGCGCGAGAAATCACGATATTTTCACGATAATTTGGTTTTTTTTGCCAAGAAAATGAAATTCAGTAAAAAAATTATCTAGTTTTTCAGAAAGTCTCTAAAAGTTCCCAAATATATCCAAACGTCTCTAAAAGAGAATTTACAATTTTTTTATAAGAAGCTTGATTTAATTCAAAAGCTCTCCAAGTGTCCAAATCTCATAATTTTTTTAATAAAAAATTTGATTCCATAATTTTTCTGTATAATATATTTTTTTAATTAAGATTAATTATTTATATATATATTTACAAATTTTAATTTATTTAATGATAATTAATTTGGTGTTCAAAAGTTTATAGAGGTTTCCAAATGTCTATGAAGGTCTTCAAATGTAATCACCCTTATACAAAATCAATCAAACTCAATGAAAATCGACCAAATTCAACAAAATTAACTTGTACAAATTGTGTTTAAAAGTGTTTTTTTCCACATTAAACCATCAAATGTTGCAAAAAAAGCATACATGAACAAACAATAATAAAGGACTTTTATGAAAATTCTTTAAAACATAGGGAACTTTATATAAAATCCTAAAAACTGAAACAATAAGCAGCAACTAGGGTTTTTCCAACCCTAGTCGTCGCCCCCTGATTCGATGACCACCATTCCTTGTTGTCAGTCCATTGAAACTTGCAGATCGACGAAGAAGAGAAGACAACGGCGGTGACAAAGAGGAGAACGAGGCGAGAGAAGACAAAAAACCAGAGAAGAGAGAGAAAGACGCGACAATGGATGAGAGAAGAGAGAGAATTAAATGAGACAGACGAGTATGAACCAAATAAGAGAGAGAACGAGGTGGACGAGAGAACCGACGAAGGCAGACCAGATGACGTAGTGAATCAATATAAAACAAGAGATAAATAATTGAGTCCGTTAATTCGCACACAAATACCGAAAATAATCTTTTATAAACCTGTTGATTCAACGAATACTAGAAAAATAGGCATATAAAACTCAAACTTTGGGAAAAAATATCAAGAAATCCTATTGAACATCAAAACTAAATGAAAAGTTGTCCAACAAGAGAATAAAAGTCTAAATTGGAACCCTAAAATAAAAAAGACAACTATGCTCCCATTAACCTTCTTGTACACACAAGGCTCATATTCGTTTTTGAGGAAACCAAACTCTTTGACAGCCTCACCAAAACGAAGATTCCAACTTCGGGATACTTGCTTCAATCCATAAATGGATCTTTGAAGTTTGCAAACCTTATTATGATGCTTTGGATCAAAAAAACCCTCAGGTTGTGACATGTACACGTCCTCGAGGAGATTTTCATTAAGGAAAGTTGTTTTTACATCCATTTATCATATCTCATAGTCATAATATGTTGTGATAGCAAGTAGTATCCTAATGGATTTGAGCATCATGGCAGGAGAAAAGGTTTCATCATAGTCAATACTATGAATTTATTTAAAACCTTTTTCTACAAGTCGTGCCTTAAAGATCCCACCAGCCTTTAGTTTGAAAACCATTTGCATCCAATGGTCTTCCCACCTTCGGGTAGATTAACCAAATTTCATACTTGGTTATCATACATTGATTGCATCTCATAATCCATAGCTCAAAGCCATTTCTTGGATTCTTGATTTTCAATAGCCTCTTGGTAGGTAGTGGGCTCGATTTGGTCCACTAAGATCAAATCTTTATCATCAGTGACGAGAAATCCATATCTTTCGGGCTCCTGACGAATCCTACCAGATCTTCTAGGTTCTTGTGTAGTTGATTCAGATTCCACAACTCTTTCTGAATCATTATCAACCTCCATCTTATCTTCCATAGGATTTTGTGGCTCTCGAATTTCTTCAAGTTGTACTTTACTCCCACTTTCTTTCTTGAGAATAAACTCTTTCTCTAGAAAGATAGTCTTTTGAGCAACAAATATTTTGTTCTTGTTTGGGACGTAAAAGTAGTACCCTTTAGTTTCTTTAGGGTATCCCACAAACAAGCATTTATCGATTTTGGATGCGAGCTTCTCGGATGTTAACCTTTTAACATGGGCTTCGCAACCCCAAATTCTTAGGAAAGACATTATTGGTTTTTGACCAGTTCATATCTCATATGGAGTCTTTTCTATTGCTTTAGATAGAGTACGATTAATGATGAAAGCAACAGTTTCAAGGGCATAACCCCAAAAAGAAGTTGGAAGAGAAGTGTGACTCATCATAGATCGAACCATATCCAATAGAGTTCGATTTCTCCTTTCAGACACGTCATTCCATTGGGGTGTTCCAGGAGGAGTGAGTTGTGAAACAATTCCACACTCCTTTAGATAGTAGTCAAACTCTTGGCTTAAGTATTCACCACCTCGATCAGATCGAATGGTTTTAATACTTTTGCCAAGTTGGTATTGTACTTCGTTTTTAAACTCTTTAAACTTTTCAAAAGTTTCAGACTTATGTTTCATTAAGTAGACATAGCTATATCTACTTAAGTCATCGGTGAAAGTCACAAAGTAACTATAACCACCTCTAGAATGAATATTTAATGGTCCACATACATCGGTATGTATTAGGCCCAATAAGTCATTGGCCCTTTCACCTTGTTTGTTGAAAGGACTCTTAGTCATTTTTCCACTTAAACAAGATTCGCATATCTCATAAGATTCAAAATCGAATGAGCCAAGTGTTCCATCTTTATGGAGTTTTGAAATACATTTCTCGTTTATGTGTCCTAAACGACAATGTTAGAAGTATGTAGGGTTTAACGCCTTTGATTTAACCCTTTTGGTATCAATATTATACATGGACTTATTATTATTTAGATCCAGAATGTAAAGACCATTATAAAGCATAGCATTGCCATAATAAATATCATTACAATAAATGGTAATCATATTATTCTTAATAATGAAAGAGTAACCATCCAAATCCAGACAAGAAACAGAAATAATGTTCCTACTCATAGCAGGGACGTAATAACAATTCCTTAACAAAATAACAAGTCCAGAAGGTAATATCAATTCATAGTCTCCTTATTTCGGGGCGGCAACCTTTGCTCCATTTCCAACTCGGAGATCGACTTCATCTTTGATCAACATCCTCCTATTTCTTAGCCCCTGCACATTTGCATAAATGTGAGAACCACATCCAGTATCCATGATGTAGAAATAGATAGGTTGATCTGTATAACAAGATACCTGAAGCGGAAGTCTTACTTTCATTCTTCTTGATCTCTTCCTAGTAGAGTGGGCAATTCCTCTTCCAATGATCGGCTTCATTGCAGTGGAAGCACACTCCTTCCTTTAGAGCTTTGGGCTTAGAAGTCCTAAATGTTTCCCCTTTAGTTGTATTAGCATCCTTGCCTTTAGTATAAGGTCCAACCTTATTCTTGGGCTTGGGTTTAGCCTTTTCTTTCGCACCTTTTTCCTTTTGAACCACCAAAACTGGAGTAGCCTTTTTGATGCT
>CAODLS010673891.1:0-11476 GCA_948243855.1 Flueggea neowawraea | reverse complement strand
ACTTAGGTTCACAACAAAACTCTACAATCCTGTTTTCTATAGGCTTACAACAAACCTAACTCACACTCTCAAAGTGTATACAGTTGGTTTACAAACAATGAAGTTTTATGCTATAGTTGAGTATTTGAGATTGAATGTTGAACTTTGATCTTGATCTCTAGCTTGAATTGATGTTTTTCTTGATGGAAATTGATAGGAAGTTTGCTCTATGATTTTTGATGTATTTATAGCCCTTTGAATCAATATGACCGTTAGAGAGAAGAATATAGCCGTTAGAGTGTGTTTAAATCTGTCTGCTGCTGTCTGTGTCACTCTCATGTATGTCACATTAAACTTACGTACGTTACCTGAGAATTTTTGCAACTCACGTACCTGACAATACATGTTACGTACGTTGATCATCTTTGAGCAAGCTTTGTGTATGTGAAACTATATCTTACGTACGTTAATAATAACACACGTACGTGAAATTTTTCTTACGTATGTGAAACGTGCTTCAGAGGGTTCTAGTGACTTCTGCTTGTTTTCAGAACCTCTCTAACGTATATGACACCTTTCTAATGTACGTGAGATGCTTATGTGACTTGTTTTCACAAATCCAAGCTTTCCAACATGTTTCTCTTCAACTCAAACATTTCACTCTTCATCAAAACCTTTTGCTCATCATCAAAACACATAAGAAACTTATTGTTGATCACCCATGATCCAACAAGCTAAGCTAGTCCTTAACCTTAGCTATTTAGGTAGAAAACTCTTTTCAATTATATCAAATATAACTCTTGTATTTCTAGGGATTTTGACATCTCATGTCTCGGCATTAAATCCTTTTTTATATCCTAGGCCCAAAACCGTTTTGTTAGCCATGTTAAGTCAAACGATAACCAAAATATGGATACGACCACTATCCACCCACGCCTCACTAAGGTAATTGAGTGCACCCTGCAGAGACATAAACTACACGTTGATGAATAAAGCCTTGACGAGCATTGATTATAGAAGACATTTTTAACGACTTACTATTTGTAGGGATTGAATTGTTTATTTGCATGGGATACAAAATAAAACATACATGCATGGCATACATTCATTGCATTCATGTATATGTAGCATAAAATGTAAATGTGACATGACAAAGCCTATAACTAATTGATCTCACAAGCCAATGTGAAGATCATGGTCAACCTAAGGTGTTCCTCAATCTTCATTGCAATGAACAACCTCTATCTTCTTTACATACATTGGGTAAATTCTATACTAATCTATGCTAAAATAAATAGGCACACTTTCCAATTAAAAACCGAAATTTAAATAGGCACAATTGCCATAAACTGAAGAACTAAAGTGGCACATTCGCCAAACCATTACATTCAATAATAATCCAATCACATTGGGTTAATTGGGTTATGTCATGCACCATGGATTTTGAATCATCATTCAAATCAAGCATAATCAGATTATGAACACAAAAATTATCAATTAATTAATCAAATAATTGCATCGATTTAAATGTTTGATGAGTAAAGCAGTTTTGCAAGTCGGTTGCCAAGGGGTTTGTAATTCGCATTGCTCATAAAACAATTTGCTAATTTTAAAATCCTAATCTATATTAATATCATTAATAATTGAATTTCATAATCAAATTATGACTCAATACATTATTTGTAATCCCATTACAAAAATCGCATATAAAAAACCTAGTCGACTTTCTAAGTGAATCTTAACAACCTTTGCAAATTCAACATCATATTAAATTCATCCCAACATATAAAATTCCCAATTTTTTCTTGATAAATTAAATCCTAAATCACATGAATAATTCAAAAACAATATCATAATAATATAGCATGGCCAAATTCAACAACAACAACATATACATCAACATACAATTTATATCACATATAAAAGGAATCATCTATGTTGATAATGCAAGTGGCTCTGATACCACTGTTGGAATTCATGACTATTATATGGAATTCATACAATGATAACGCAGAGGAAATAATAAAAATTTTCTCCTAGAATTCCACCAAGGATCCATGCATATCAACATAAACGAATTAGAGTTAGTGATTTTACCTTAAAATCAAAGCTCGATGTGTGAATGGCAAGTGAAGTGTTGATGTAGCTTTTAGTGTTTAAAACTCGAATCCACTAATCTTCATGTTGTCTTTGCGCGAACGTGTCTAGAGGTATCCACACGAATGAACTTGCTCATATTGGTGGAGTGTACTAGCACATAAAATCTCTATTCTCTATTCTAGTCTCACAAAATAATTTTCTCTCTTTATGTGACACTCACAAATTCAGCCAAGCTGTAATCTTGCATTAAAAATTCGGCCAGCCTCTAGCAAATATGGCAAGAGGTGCATCAAATTTATAAGCACTTAGAAAACCCTAGTTTAATTGTAATATGTCTTATTTTCCTTGTCGTACAAGAATAAGAACTCCCTAGTTAAATCGAACTAGGTTTTCCCTTTATTGTCTTATAAGAATAATAACTCCTTATTAATTGTGGAGTGCGCCAAATTTCCTGCACACATATGGACCAGTTTTATTTTTCTTGTCACACAAGAATAAGGACTCCTATAAAATAGGCAGTGTGCCGAATTTATCATAGGCTTTTTAATGTCATTGGATTTTTAATTGCATGATACATTATCATTAAATAAATCACTCTTTCATTAATACATATGAGCCAAATTATTATGCCACACATAAGAATAAGCCAAAACATGTGATTTATATTGAAAGCCCATTACATTAATGGATAATATCTTATATTATATTTATGTCATAGATCATAAAACCCTAAATTATTAATGATTAATTAAATTAATCATCTAAATAATTTAATTACCACAAGAGAGGATATTTGCAAACCAATCCAATTCATTCTAGTGTGTGACCTAATATGCCCACTCGAAAATGGCAATGAGCCTTGTCCCAAAATTTAGACCCATAGTCCATAAGCGGTATCTAGTAATACATTATGTCAACCTAAAATTGAGTGGATGTCGGTGATCCGAGTTAACCTTTCACAGTCTGATATTTAGTCCTTTTGTCTCATGATATCTCATCTAAGCATAAGGCATGGTCACATGTCAACCTTATATTGTTTAGCATGTTTCTTGATCTCAAGTAGATTGATATGACATATGACATTGATAAACCCCTTTATCAATTCATTTGAGTATGCATACATTCCATCAATCCTACTCATCAAGTAGCCTAAAGATATCACTTTTCATAAGAGGAACAAATTCATCACTCTCATTATTACTCCTCTACAAGATTCATGGCATAGCCAATCACAGCCTTTATTGTCATCCTGTTATGTATAACGTTTGACTAAGTTAAAACATATGATTCCTCAGGTAGAATTCTATAGTGAGTTTCAGTCAGATGACTCAAACATCACCACTGCTTGAAAGGTACTTGTCACATAGATCCATGAAATGCTTTCATAGTGGGTCAAGTCCAATATATGTTCCATTACATATATCTATGTTCTAAGTGACATCTCATATCCATAATCAGTATAACGTGATTATCAACTTAGTAACATATTAACTTTGATTTGTTATCATTCCCACGATAATAGTTGATTAGGGACGTTTAGAATAGTATCCTTTTTACCTTATGGTTTTACTATCAAGTCAGACTTGATGACATAAATAAGAATAAACTATTCATAGAGATTTTATCTTCATAAAACATATCATATTTCATAGATATGAAATGAAATGCCTCTTTATTAATTGATAAATCAAATGACAATGCACATAAATGATTTGACTAGGGCACCAAAACTAACAGAGAAAGATGAAGAATTTTCTTTTCTAACTAAAAAATTCAACAGATTCCTCAAGAAGAAGAAATTTTCTAAAAATCCATATAAGAAAGAAGGTTCAAGAGACTTCTCCAACAACAAGGACAATGAAATTATTTGTTATGAATGAAAGAAGCCCAGACACATCAAATTCAAATTTCCTCTCTTAAATAGAGCCAACAAAAGGTTTAAAAAGAAAATCAAAGCAATGGTGACTACTTGGAGCAATAGCAATGATAGTTTGGACAATGAGGATGTTGAAGAAGTTGCCAACTTGTGTCTCATCGCAATTGGAGGAGAAGAAGAAGAAGAAGAACAATAACAACAACAACAACAACAACAACAACAACAACAAGAAAAAAATGAGGTAAGTGATTTCTATACCCATGATGAATTTTATGAAGCATTCGAATCATTGTATGATGAATTTAGGAAGCTTGGCATTAAGAATTTTGCATTAAAGAAGATTATATGTGAGCTTGATAAAAATATTGATGTTTTGCAAAATGAGAATGATAGACTGAAAAATGAGCTTGCTAAATGTGTGACTAATAAAGATGATGATTTGGTGAATGAAAATATTGCATTAAAGAAGAAATTTGCACAGCTTACTAATGTTGTAATTTTCGGCTTACGTATACAGACTTAAGGCAAGTGCACTTATCGACTACAGTATGTGGACCTGAGTACCTAGTATCGTGTCACACAGAAACTAAGATTATTAGCTATTGATCTCAAATTTATTATCTAACCTATGAATTTTCGATTCAAATGGACAAATAAATAAAAAGATATCAAATCAGAGCAAACACAACAGAGTAAAGAAGAACATAAGCAATCGATGGAAAGCAACACCTAGACACTGAATCCCCCTAGAATGAACCAAGTGACAATGTCTTGTTAATCAAATGGTATTTAGTAAATTGGATCGTGAAAATTCCTTTGATATATTATCCTCTCTCTCAAGTTAGCTAATGTCTAACGACTAGGTTGATTAACCGAAATCTCTTCCTAGTTAAAACTCCTATTATTGATTTATCGTTATGTGAATTTCACTATTTTATTTGACCCTAATCCAGATAATTTATGTCGATCTATCTCTAGGTTTGCATGCAACTCCTTGCAATTATGAGTTATCATCATACAAGGAATCTCTCAATTACCTATGCACGAATTAGTAGTTGAATAGAAGGGCATGCAACAATCAACTCAACAAATGAATAATAAAAAATCATAATTGAATCTCAATTTCATAAATAACTTAATGAATAACAATCCAACAATCACAAGAATAGTCTAGGGTTCATCACATCGAGATGCATCAAAAGAATTAGCTCATAATCAAAGAGAATAATACAATAAGATTCAAAGAAAACCTAAAGAGAAAAAGAGAACCCATGATGAGATCTTCTAATCCTTTTGAGTAATCTTCTTGATCATGATGTAAAATCCACTCTGAAAGCAATCGATTGCTAAAACCCAATGACTTTCCTCTCAAAGAGTTGTTCTTTTGATGTACAATGGTGGCCCCCATTGCTAGGTTTCGTTCCAAGGCTTAAAAGACACAGAATTATGCATCCTAGTAAGACGTAGGCAGTTACATGGCCGTGTAACTAAATTTATGTCTGTGTCTTCATTAAAATGCTCATTTTTACGGTTTGGAGAAACACAAGGACATCACCATGGTCGTGTCTTGCCATACCATGCTCGTGTCTTCATTTCACGATCGTGGAATGCTTAATTTTGGTCGTGTCTTGCTAAAACATGAAGGATATTGTGCACATATCATCACACGGCCTCCATAATCCATCACACGGTCGTGTCTTCATCAAGAACGGTTGTGTCTTATCCCGAAAGCCTCAGAAATTATCGTTTAAGCTCAGTTGTTGCTCTTATGCATAACACATCGAAGTATGACCTGAGGAAGATAATATGAATCAATTAAGTACCATAACTCATCAATATATCTCAACTTATGATCAAAGGAGTACAAATGCGAATATATAAATATGTATAAATGAGCATTCATCATAATGCGTCTTACAAACTCACTCAAGGGAAAGAAAACCTTGTTAAGCTTCTTGGTAGTCAAAAGTTATCTTTATCCAAAAGTGGTTTGGGATATGATTATAAGAATGATAACAAATCATATCATACGAGATTTTTTAGGCCATATGCATCATTTCCATTTTCTACTTGCAGCTGTTGTGGTAAGTTGGGGTATATAACTTATTATTGCAATGTTATAAATAATGCTTACATTGATTTGAAGAAGGTGTGGGTTCCCAAAGGAGCCATCCTTCCTAACATGATTAGGACTAATCATTATGGACCCAAAAGACAATGGTCACCAAAAACAAAAAATTGAAATTCACTTTTGTAGGTATGCATGAAGGCCAAGGTGAATACAAACACTTGGTAACTTGATAGTGGTGGTTCCAAGCATATGACTAGAGACAAAAATCAATTCTCCAAACATGAACTCAAAAGTGATGGATATGTAACATTTGGAGACAACTCAAAAGGAAAAATCATAGGTTAAGGTAAAGTGGGTAAGGAAGCTTCACCAATTATTAAAAATGTTTGCCTTGTTGATGGATTAAAGCATAACTTGCTTAGTATTAGTCAATTGTGTGACATGAATAATCGTGTTGTCTTTGAATCATGTCATTGCATCATTGAAAGCATTAAGGGTAGAAAATTTTTATTTATTGGTCATAGGCATGAAAATGTTTATGGTGTGGATTTGAATGAAAATAAATGTTTCCATCAAAAATGTCTTTTGGATTTCAATGAAGATGCATGGATTTTGCATAAAAGGTTCGGACATGCAAGCATGGATTTGATTTCAAAACTTTCTAGAAAAGATTTAGTTGTCGGTTTGCCAAAATTGAAGTTTGAAAATAATGTTGTGTGTGATACATGTGTTAAAGGAAAACCAACCAAACCATCTTTCAAAAGCAAAGGCATGATTTCTACATCTAGACCACTTGAGCTATTGCACATGGACTTGTTTGGTCCTACTTATACCAGTCTAGGTGGCAAACTATATGCATATGTCATTGATGATTACTTTTCACATTTTACATGGTTGTTTTTCCTTGCTCATAAAAATGAAGTCATTCATGCATTCACTAAATTTAGTAGAAAAGTCCAAAATGAGAAAGCATACACTATTGTATATATTAGAAGTGATAGAGGAAGAGAATTCGATTGTGAGCCATTTGAAAATCTTGTAATGATCAAGATATTGAACATAACGTTTTGGCACCTAGAACACCTCAACAAAATGGTGTTGTTGAGAGGAAAACTAGAACATTAAAAGAAATGGCTAGGACTATGTTGAGTGATAATGATCTTCCTAAATACTTTTGGGTCGAGGTGGTAATACGGCTTGCTACATATTGAATAGGGCATTAATTCAAACCAAATTCAAGAAAACTCCTTATGAGCTTTGGAGAGGAAGAAAGCCCAACATTTCATACTTTCATGCATTTGGGTTCAAATATTTTGTTCTTAACAATGGAAAAGAAAATCTTGGTAAATTTAATGCAAAGTCAGATGAAGCTATTTTCCTGGGTTATTCGTTGATAAGCAAAGCTTATAGAGTTTTTAATAAGAGAACTCTTAAATTTGAAGAGTCTATTCATGTTGTTTTTGATGAATCTAACCACTTATTGTCAAGAAATTATGATGATGATGATGATATAGATATTATCAATAAGATGGATGAGCTTGTCATTGATGGAAATGAAGAAAATGTACAAGAAGGTGAAAAATAAAAAGAGAAAGAAACTCATGATAATCAAGGTGCAAATCAACAACATGATAGCATTCCCAAAGAATGGAGATTTGCAAAGGATCACCCAAAGGAGCAAATCATTGGTGATGTATCCAGAGGGGTAACAACTAGATCCGCTACATATCTTGATATTGGTAATGTTGCCTTTGTTTCTCAAATAGACCCTAAGAATGTTGATGTTGCTTTGAATGAGGAACATTGGTGTGTTTCCATGCAAGAAGAGCTCAATTAATTTGCGAGAAATAGTGTATGAGAATTAGTTGCTAGGCCTAAGGATAAGACCATTATCGGTACTAAATGGGTGTTTAGAATTAAAACCGATGAAAATGATAGAATAATAAGGAATAAGGCTAGACTTGTTGCACAAGGTTATAACTAAGAAAAAGACATAGATTTTGATGAGACAATTGCTTCCGTTGCTATATTAGAAGCCATTTGTGCATTTGCATGTTTTAAAGGTTTTAAACTTATCAAATGGAAGTGAAAAGTGTGTTTTTAAATGGCTATTTGAAAGAAGAAGTGTATGTGGAACAACCTCCTAGTTTTATTGATCACAAATTTTCTAACCATTTGTTTAAACTTATTAAGGCTTTGTATGGTTTGAAACAAGCTCCAAGAACTTGGTATGAATGTCTTAGGAATTTTCTTCTTCAAAAAGGTTTTAAAAGAGGAAAGGTCGACACAACACTTTTTATCAAAAACAAGAATGATGATATGTTAGTTGTGCAAATATATATTGATGATATTATATTTGGTGCTACTAGTGGGTGTTTGTGTGAAGAGTTTGCCAAAGATATGCATAGAAATTTGAGATGAGCATGATGGGAAAGTTGAACTACTTTCTCATATTGCAAATCAAACAATTGAAAGATGGCTTCTTCATCAAACAATAAAAGTACATATGGAGAATGCTAGACCTTGTAGCACACCAATGAGCACAACCACAAAACTCACTATGGATGAGATAGGAAAACTCGTGGATATAAAGATCTATCGAGGTATGATTGGTTCTCTACTTTATCTTACGGTTAGTAGCCGAATATAATGCATAGTGTCTATTTATGTGTTAGATTTCAAGCATGCCCTAAAGATTCTCATTTGATTGCAGTTAAATGTATTTATTGTTATCTTATTGATACTCGTAATGTTGGTTTGTGGTATCCAAAGTGTGATAATTTTCATGTTGTTGGATATTCGGATGCGGATTATGGTGATAATCAATTAGATAGAAAAAAACACATCCGGAACATGTCAATTTCTAGGTTATGCATTAGTATCATGGTTTTTATAAAAAGTAAAATTGTATTTTGCTATCTACTCCCGAATTTGAATATCTGGCAGCGGGTAGTTGTGATTATACTAGTGCTATCAATATTTTGAAAAATCACATCCAACATTCTAGGACCAAGCATAGAAATATTAGACGTCATTTCATTCGTAATCATGTTTTGAATGGTGATATTGTGCTTGAGTTTATTAGAACCAAAGACCAATTAGCTGAAATTTTTATTAAACCTTAGGATGGTGGAAAATTTTCTTCAACTCATAGAAGACTTGGTATGAATGAATTATGTGTTTAATGATTTATTTGTTTGATTCGCTTGCATTCATTCACATTGAAATGATCCATAAATGTCCATGGTTATATCTATTGGTGTGGTGGAAAAGTGTTGGTAATGGATATTTGATGAAATTTGAGGTTATGGGCTATGATAGTGGTTTACTCAAGTAAGAATGTGTTTTTTGAGTTACAGGAATGAACTGAGTTGCACTTGGAAGTTTCAAAAAAAATGAAACTCGAGTAAAAGGAATGGTAACTCGAACTAAAAATGGTACAAAAAACTCAATTAAGTGGCTTGATAACTTAAGTTAAATGAGGTGACAGCGGGTTCAAAAACATGACATTTAGAACAGAACCCAACCCTTCTCTTTCAAACCATCTGTGCCTCCTATTCTCTCTCTCACCAATTCTAGTTCATCCCGACCGAAATCAACTAAAACCAATACTACCCATCAATTTTTGACCTCCATCAACTTGATTTCTCTTCTCGATTCCATCAAAATCACGCCAAATCAGTGTTACACCCAAACCAAACCCTAACTCTCATATTTCTGAAAAATGCATCCAAGAAGAAAAAAATTAGCTCAAAGGTACTTAAGTGACTCTTCTAATTTGTCTACACCTTCTCCTCATTCTTTGCGCAAAAAATCAGCTACAAAGAGACAAAGGGCAGCGACCACATTGGCTACCGGCTGGACCATCGAGTTCTTCAGATCCAGTTGAGAATTTACCTTTGGATTCTTGGTTTATCTCTCCCACTGCACAATAGGCGTACCACAAGGTAATCAAGCATGAACAACTCTTGCCTTCAATGATATTTGATTATGCTTCATTGAGAGATATCATATATGATTTTGAAGATGTGTTTAGGCCTCTAGGAATTTGTGAATTTTTGGGCTATAAGAATGTTATTTATGAAGATTTGGTCAAGGAATTCTATGCCAATATGGATGAAGTTAAATGACCTATTGAACAAGGTATAATTCTTCGCACTCGTGTTTGTGGTAGAGGGTTTATCATTTCAAAAAGCTGTTTGTGGAAATTTGTTAACATTCCAGAAGGTGGAGTTGTGCCCATGGGATTGTCTCTTGTTGAGGACAATGTGGAAGATAGTGATTAGGAAGTGGATGAACAAGCTGTACTTGGTGAGGAATTTTAGCTATAGAAAGTATATGAGTATTTGAAATCCATTGTTGTGGTTGAAGTAGGTGTGGATGTTGCTCTTGAAGCTACTAATTTGCCAAAATATTTGCGTATGATTCATTATGTGGTAAATATATGTATCACACCAAAGAAGGGCACTCAAAATCATGTGATGGGTATGGACACCAAAATTCCTTGGCATGTGATTAAACACACCCATATCAATTTTCCAACTCTCATTATCAAAAGGATGAGATATATGTAGAAATAATGTTTCAAGAAGTCTTGTGAAAAGAGCTAAAAGAAAGATGGATTGCCTTATGGCATTATTATTACAAAGATTCTTCAAGCACAAGACATTGATCTATCAGGGTATGGATTTCAAGAAGTTAATATCACTTTATCAATAATCTGTGTTAGTAATTGTGGGCCAAGATCCATATTTCACTTTGCCTTAGTCAAGCTAAACCTGTACACCTAAGACTTAGTTATTTAGGTAGGAACTCTTTCCAATTATATATCATATAATTCTTGGATCGAATGGGATTAACATCTTATGTTAGGCACTATCCCATTTCAATCCCTAGGGTCGGGGCTGTCCCACTACCCACGTTAAGTCAAACCTACATTCGAGTGTTGGGCATAACAATTATCCTAACCCCTGCCTCACAAAGATAATCTAATGTGCCTAGCTTTGGCATAGCTCACGCTTCGACGATCGATGCCTTGACAAAGTTTCGAATTAGGAAGGCATTTTATGACTTACTATTGTAGGGATTTAGTTTGTTACGGCTTACATGGCATAAACGGATTACCATACATTCATTCATGCAAAGCATATAAAGTGCATAAATTTAAATGTGACATATCATGGGCCAAAAACCTAACTCTAAGAAGCTACATCTAATGTCTTCCTTCGAGTTGGGCCGGCCCTCCTCCTTTTTGGGCTCGGTCTCTTGTATTGATTACAAGTTCTTAATTATTAATAAATTTAAATATATTCCATTAAAAATAAATTTTAAATAAAAATAAACGACACACAGGCCGTATTTAATTTACAACCCAATAATGAAAACTAGGCCCATGACATGCACTATGCATAACCATTCACAAAAAAATTAAAACACCAACATAAGATCCA
>CAODLS010673885.1:0-21576 GCA_948243855.1 Flueggea neowawraea | reverse complement strand
ATTCAAGCATCAATTTCATACAACCAAACTCTAGCATAGAAATTTCATTTTTTTTTAAACATTTTGTAAACACTTTGAGAGTGAGAAAGTTTTGTTGTGAACCTATGGAAAACAACATTGTAATGGCCTTAGAGGTTTGAGTCGTAATCAACCTTGGGTAGGCTTTAGAGGGGTGAGTTGTAATCAACCTTGTTGGCTTTAGAGGTTTGAGCCGCAATCAACCTTGGGTAGGCTTTAGAGGGGTGAGATGTAATCAACCTTGTAGGCTTTAGAGGGATGAGCCATAATCAACCTTGTTGTCTTTAGAGGTGTGAGCCGCAATCAACCTTATTGGCTTTAGATGTGTGAGCCGCAATCAACCTTGGTGTAAGGCTTTGTTGGATTGAGCCGCAATCAATCATCGTTATAGTAAAAAGCCTAAGTGAGACTTAGGTTTGTGGGTGGATTTAAACTTATCTGGGATTGCCTACAAGGTTTACAATCATCCTCCAACAATATTCCATGCATACAAATAGAGGGACTCAAACCTTTTATGTCGGCGATGGTCCACCTGATTGCTTCTTTTTTATCTCTTAACACTTTAAGCAATCTGGCCTCCTCTACTGGCTGAGTTTGTTGGAAATAATGATTAGAAGCATGTTTATCTCACCAAAAAATGCATATTTGAGATTCTTAGGAAGTGTTTTTAGTTCCAAAACTGGCGGCTCGATTACAGAAGGTTGTAATTTGGTTGCTAAACTGGGCAAGCTCAGAAACGCTACTTCTGCTGGTGCTATTTTAAATGACTTGAGATAATGGAAAACATCAAGCAAATGGGATTTTGGAATACATAAAGTCTCCAGTTTTTTTAGTTCCGTAGATGTAAGATGTCTCGACATAGCAACCTGCAAAGAATCATCTAAATAAAACTCTACCATTTTCTCGGTTAGTGGCTTAATTGTATCAACAACATAAATGGAAGAGTAATCATTAGGATATTTCATGGCTTCATTAATATTAAATTTAACCACATCGCCATCAAATTCCATTGTGAGAGTGTCGTCATAAACATCAATCTTAGTTCTAGCAGTTTTTAAGAATTGTTTCCTAAGATTAATAAGCTAGAATTTGGTGCACCACCCTCTTCTTCCATATGAAGAATGTAGAAATCAGCGGGGAATACCAAATCATTCACTTGCAATAACACATCCTCAAAAAGGCCCTCAGGAAAAATGCTAAATCTATCAGCTAGAGTTAACACCACCCCATTGTGTTTCAAAGGACCAACATTCAAAGCCGAATAAATAGATAAAGGCATATCATTAATTGATGCACCTAAATCACACATGGCCTGTTTAAATCCAACATTCCCGATTTTACAAGGTATAGAGAACATACATGGGTCCTTTTCTTTGGGAGGCAACTTCTTTTGCAACACAGTAGATACATTCTCTCCTAAGCTCACTCTTTCATTACCTTTCAATTTGGTCTTGTTGGTACATAGTTCTTTGAGAAATTTTGCATACTTGGGCACTTGCTTGATTGTCGTAAGAAGTAGAATGTTGATTTCCACTTTTTCAAAGGTGCCCAAGCTTTCTTTATCTTCCTCCACTTTCTTCTTTTTATTTTGTGTTAGCCTATGAGGGAATGGTGGTTTGTCAGAATGCACAGGTACAAAAACTGCAGGTTGGTTCTGTTTCTCAATCTCAGTGCTCACATCATGGCCATGACGTGATCCATCTTTTTGTCTGTCAGACGTTTGGACCTCTTTCTCGCTTCTCAGGGTGATTGCACTTGCATTCTGTCTTGGATTCACTTCTAGTTGAGAGGGGAGACATCCTTGATTCTCCAATTTGTTCACTGAAGTGGCTAGTTGCTTGAATTGGTTACGCAAGTCTTCAGCATTAGCATCCATTTTCTGTTGAAATTGCTGGTTTGCTAGCTGCATTTGTTGTGTTGTTGTAACCAAGGTTTTCACCATCTCTTCCGAGGATGACCCATTGTTATTTGATTGAACATGTTGGTTTGGCTGACCTTGTTGATAATTATTTTGTTGTGACCCATTCCCATACCTGAAATTAGGATGGTCCCTCTACCCCGGATTCTAAGAATTCGAGTAAGGGTCGTACCGTCTTTGATGTTGCCCACCAAAATTGTTCACAGCATTGAGTTGACCCCAACTATTCTCATCTTGCAATGAAGGGAATGAATCCGTAAAGTGCTCTTGTATGCCGCATATCCCACAAATCTGAGCTTTCAGTGGCTGTTGGCCTTGATTAATGGCCAATTTATTCAATACAGTGACTGCTTGTTGCAACAAATTAGCAATATCATCAATTTTAGTATCAGAGGATTTTACAGTTACCTCATTTACTCGCCTCGAGGTGAATTCTGACTTTGTAATGAACTGTTGAGAGTTGGCAGCCATTATAGAGATCGACTCACGTGCTTCCCCCAGTGTCTTGCTAATTATTGCGCCTCCACTAGCTGTGTCCATCATCCTCCTCTCTAATGGAAGCAACCCATCATAAAAATACTAAATCAAAAGCTGTTCAAAAATCCCATGTGTTAGGAAGTTAGCACACAGTCTTTTAAACCATTCCCAATATTCGTACAGAGTCTCAAAATCCTTCTGTTTGATACTGCAAATTTCTCTTCTCAAGTTTGCAGCTCTAGAGGCAAGAAAGAAACTCTTTAAAAAAAGTCGCACCATATCAGTCCAAGTATCAACTAAACTAGGAGGTGAATAAAATAGCTAGTCTTTTGCTCTGTCAACCAAAGAAAACGAGAATGCTTGCAGTTTAATTTCGTCTTCTGAAATACCTTACGGCATGAAGCTGAAGCAAACAATGTGAAATTCCTTTAAGTACTTATTTGGGTATTCATTCTCTACTCTATATAACTTGGGCAAAAGCTTAATTAAACCCGACTTCAATTCGAAAGGAACGTGTAACGGCTGATACTGAATACAGAGTGGCTGTTGAACAACAGGTGAGGCTGCCAACTGTCTCAAAGTCTGTTCTACTGAAGTAGTGGTAGGTATAATAACGGTGGAACAACATGTGGTGCATTATGGTCAACCATGTCGACGTTAGAATCAGTGTCAACGAATAATCAATGATCTATGTAGGTATATCAGGTAGAGGTGGCTCTGAAGAAGAAGCTTGTGCTCTACGCAACTTTGCCTCTTTTTACAATCTCTTTGTTATCTTTTCTATTTCTGGATCAAATTAAAGCTCACCTGCAGACAAAAAACGAATACAAACAAACAAGAAAATTAAACAGTAACGTAAGTAGACAAAATTTGATGGGTGTCAAACCAACAAATTAAATTACCTACTCAGAATATAAATATGAATATAGTAGAGAGCAGAGTTGAATCCACAGAGACTAGTAAAACTAAGTCTAACTGAAGGAAAATAGTAAATAATGAAATAAGTTCAAGAATGATTTGTAAGCAATGAAAATAACTGAGATTGAAAATAAAGAAAACAATAAACAATTGCAGAATTAAAGTAGATGAAAATCAATAGTATGAAGGCCTAGTCAAGGTGTCGTCTCGGTATCACTTATCGAATTGATCATAGGAACAAAAGATAAATCTCAATCATTCATACATGCAAGTTATAGTTACAGGTGACACACTTAGTAACCAATCTCTACTTATTATTTCGGTAGCCCCATGACGCCTTAGAGACTACTTCCCTTACCAATAAATAACCCCAAGACGCCCTGTAGGATTTAATCTATCAGCAGCAATACACGATATAGAGACCCAACTCTAGCCAGTGAAATCGGAACGCCTCAATTCATTTAAACTAGATTATTTAATTTCCTTAACAATAATTGAGGTCTACACTTGAATTAAGCTAAGTTATCACTAATGTCAGATTGCAATCATGGATCTACAGCCTAACTGATTGAATACTACTTCATCAATCAATCCAACCGGCCAAAATCAAATCAATCAACAAAGCAATATTGACACAATGAAGAACATGAGTCAAATAAATATACGAATAAATCAAGAACAATTAACACATTAATCCTCACAATTCAACGAAGTTTAACCTTGAATAACCTTGACTAGAAAAGGAAATTAGTTGCTCATAATGAAAATAAGAACACAAGAGGAATCAATGTCTCATGCTCACTCTTGAGTTCTGGCGAAAATAAAATTAGGTAAAAAGCTCCTCTCATTCTAATTTAAAATAGTATTTATATGTTTAATGACAACACTAATGTTTTGTTGTTCCAAAAATAGCCTCCAAATAAAACTAAGGTCTTCCTCCTCTTCTGGGCCACGTCTCCATGCCCTTAGAAAGCTGCACTCGTATAAGTGATGCCACGTCATATTTTTGCACAGCTGCACTCATTTCCAAAACTTCCCATCTTGTCACGGCCATGCTTTAACTCCTCAAAATCTGGTTCCAGCACAAAACAGCTCTAAATCCATCCTCTTTACACCAAATCAGTCCCTGAACCAATTTAAACATAAACTAACATAAAAACATAGAAATACACATAATGCATGCAAAACAGTATTAAAATGCTAATGCAGATATGCATGAAATGCACACTAACAATAAAGCACGTTTGACCCATTTCATTATGCAATGTAGCCTATAAGATTGTGTCCAAGGTGTTGGTTTTGTGCTTGAAGCCGATGTTCCAAAGGATTATCTCTAATCAACAAACAAATTTTATGCCAGGAAGGGCTATTCAAGATAATATTGTTGTAGCACATGAGTGTCTACATGCGATGAAGAAATGTAAAAAGGGGAGAGTGAGAGTCTGGCATTGAAGCTGGAAATGTATAAAGCATATGATTGCGTCGAGTGGGTCTTCTTGCTCAAGGTCTTTTAATGGCTTGGGTTTTGCGAGACACAGTGCCAATGGATTTAGGAGTATATTAATACAGTCACATATTTTGTTTAGTTCAATGGGAAGTTATTGGATTCCTTTTCTCCTTCAACAGGCTTAAGACAAGATGACCCTCTTTCCCCCTATTTGTTTCTATTAGTTATGGAGGCTTAAAACTGAGGCCGAGAGTCTCTCGAGATTCAAGATAAATCCTCAATGTCTGACAATAACTCACTTAATGTTTGCCGAAGAAACGTTGATTTTGGCTAAAGTTGTGATTCATGAGATAGAGGAATGGAAGAGCATCATTAAGGAGTTTAGGATGACAGTTGGATTAAAGATCAATCTTGAAAAATCAAGTGTCCTCTTCAGTCCATCGATTTGTGGTGATCTCAGAGGTACAATTCTTCAACCGCTGGGATGTCAAGAATCTATGGGGAAGATGCCATGATCCAAAAACGAACCATGACCGGCGTATGAGATGAATCGTCTAAGAAAGCCCAACCCATCTTGCACAAGCCTCGAAGATCATATATTCTAACAAAATTATTCAATTATTAAAACATTTATTAAACTATTATAGGAAAAAGAATAAAAACATGTTTTATATAACAAAATAAAATCATAATATCATGCAACCAAAATATGCTTGAAAAATGTTTGAAGGAGGGGGTGAGATAAATCTTCATGAGGGCAACATAAACCATTTTGAAAACAGTTTGAAATTCCAAACACGCATAGGTGTAATATAATATACAAGCTACTGATAATAATATTCTTGAAAACATTTATAAATTGTTTGCAAACAAAGAAGATAACATACGGTCAAAAAATATTGTTATTAGAAAAAAATATTTATATAAATAAATATTATAGAGTCAGATAATGGGACTAGAATCAGATCTCAAATCTATGTGGACTATTGTCGCCAAAAATCAACTCATATGTGTTAGCTAGACACATGATTACCATCTTACCCTGGTAACTAGGCATTCACAATGGTACATCAAAGACTACACTTACCCTCGTAGTGTAGGTGTCCCGAGTCAGAAAAATATGTAAAATAATATTTTTGTAGTAGACGAACATACAGAGCATAAATTATTTTACAGAAAATATATATTTAATATATATTTAAATATATATCAAATTCAAAAAAATTCTTAATAGTATTTATAATACAAGTAAGATAATTAATTAACCAAATAATTCAAATTACAGATAAATTCTCAAACACAACAAAACGATAAAATTTTAGAAGAAGCGGCCTAAGTTTTTTAAACCACACGTCACTCACCTAAAATCCAAAAGTAGACCAATAAAGCACCATTAGTAGGGGCTAGTCTTGATGACAATAATAGGAAGCTGAAACAAATATAAATCAGACGAAGTCAAAATATGGTACTGGTATTGTTGCAGTACTGAATGTATAAAATGCAAATATAAATGCAAATGCAGATATTCGATCGATATCGAAAAACCTATTTCGATCGAAGATCTATTGGTCCAGTCTTGAAAATCGTAATCTATGTAAAATTATGATCTAAGACGTTAACTTCTGCAAAATTACATTTTAGTCCCTAAAATATGGCAAATTATAAATTGGTCCTCAAATTATTCAAAACACGAAATTAGTCCTCAAAATGTTGAGAAATATCAATTTAGCCCTCAAAATATATAAAATATCCAATTAGACCTTAAATACATAAAATGTCAAAATTAGTCCCCGAAACCACCGTTTACTCGAGTTAGCCAAATGATTACTCGATTAATATAAGACGTCGGCTTACTCAAGTAATCAACAATGTAACTTGAGTAAGGCATGAATTCAGCTTACTTGAGTTAGCAAAAATATTTACTCGAACAAGACCTCCCTTTGGCCGAAAATCACCAAGAACAACCTAGAATTCATCCAACTCCCAAACTGCTATTTAATCCACTTATATCACCTCGAATCAAACGTAATAATATAGATCAATGTTCTATCAACATCAATTAACAATCAGATCACCAAAAATCATCAAGTTCCTCTTCAACAAATTCAAAATAAATTAGAAACCCATTTTTTATTTATGTTCTCATTCAATTTCAATCATTTTTAAACCAATCCAAGCTAAATTCGTAATCAAACAACCTAAACTAAATCATTTCATCAAGTATACAAATCTCAAACCCATCCACGTCTGTCATCAATCGGTTAACAACATCAAAATCAACTCCAAATATGACATGTGAACCAAAAAACAAAGAAACCACATAGGAGGGGTAATTCTTACCTCAAATCCATGAAAAGGTAAATGAAAAGCAAAGGAAACAAATGGAAAACTTCTATGGATGTTTAGAGGATGCTCTAATGGTAAAAGGAATGAAAATAATCGAATAAACCCTAATTTAAAGGCTACCAACCGACACACCGCTTGCCCAAAAACATGGCTTACTTGAGTAAGCCAAATTCTTACTCAAGTAAGACACCTCTCAACTTGGAAATATAGCTTTGTTTACTCGAGTAACTCACTGCTTTACTAGAGTAAACCAACCATTCTTTTACTCGAGTAACCATTTCACTTACCGAGTAATTTAAGTTTCAGGAAGGATGAACAACTTCCCGTTCACTCGAGTAATTCTATCTTTAACTCGAGTTAACATATCTTTGTTTTACTCGAGTAACACCAACCTTACTTGAGTAACATGCCTTCTTCCCAAATAAATCATGAACTTATTTCTCCAAATATTATACATCAAAATGAGACAGAACGAAAAGCTACAGAAAACCTAATCGAAACGAACAGGACATTTCATAAGACATGTATCTTGGTCTCCCAACATCGTGGGGCAGATCAAAGGTTCATATGATGAGGTACATAGTGGACAAAATTTGCGACAAAGCACAAGGCTAGAAAGAAAATTTGTTGTCGTAGGCTAGCAAGGAGATCTTAATCAAAGTGGTGCTTCAAGCCCTTCCTTCCAACTTACGCTATGTCAGTATTCCAATTGCCGATGGACACTAAAAGGACGGTAAATTGAAGAATAAATTTTTATCAAATTTTGTTGTGAAGAAGGCATGTTTACTTGAGTAAAATAAGAATTACTCGAGTAATGAAAGGCCTTGATAACATGAGTTGATGAAGGAATAACTCAAATAGTTTGAGAGTTGGTTTACTCGAGTAAACAAGATAGTTACTCGAGTAAACATGCCAGAAATTTTGGAATTTTGAACTGTTTTACTCGAGTAAGAGTGGGGCTTACTCAAGTAAGCCACGCTTTTGGGCAACCGGTGTAACGGTTAGTGGGATATAAAATCGAGCTTATTCATTTTTCTTCGACATTTTTTACTCTTTGAGCTCTCTCCTAAACCCTCAGACATCTCTCCCTTGTTTTCTTCCCTTCTTGGATTAGTTTATCACGGATTTGTGGTAAGATCTCTACTCTAAGCATGGTTATCACTCTTAGTTCATGTGGGAGGTTTTAAAATTTGATTTTGGGAAGTTGAATTTTTTTTTGTTGGGGAAAATGGGAGGATTCATAGTTTGGGAAATCGATAAAATGATTTAGGCTAGGTTATTTGATAGTTTTCTAAGTGTAAAATGATTTTAAATTGGATTTAAATGGCTGAGATATTAAGTTTGATCGATTTAAATGTATGAAGGTGTTACTCAAGTAACACAGTTTGTTAGTCGAGTAACCAAGGCCGTGTTTTATTCGAGTAAGGAAAAGTTATTAATCGAGTAATACAGGCCAGTGTCTACTCAAGTAAGAGGATCTGTTACTCGAGTAAGATGAAAGCTCAATTACTCTAGTAAGCTAATTCATTACTCAAGTAAGCCATATGTTTGAGGGACTTAAAGTGTAATTTTCATACTTTGGTTATTGTCATGACCCGTTTCTGGATCATGACTGGCGTACGAGGCAAACCGTCTGTGGAAGCCAAGCTCATCTCGTACAAACCTGGGATATACAGATATTCTACCCATACAATCATTTATCAAAAACATTTGTTGAACATACTACGATATATAAGAAAATAGTATAAATATAATACTATCAAAATAAATATTACTAATATGAATAAAACCATCAAACATTTTATAACAGATACTAAGCCATAACCCACTATTCGATATGGAGCAACTAACAAAATACATACTGAGCCTGAACAAAAGGGTACCAACTAAATCTCTGGAGTGCCTCACCAAATGTTGAATGCCAACAGTAGGAAATCAACCAAAATCACCTGAAAAATAGGAGTAAAGAGAATAGACAGAAAATAAAGGGGTAAGAATCCCTAGTGAGAAAACATCACTCCAGATTGCCTCATACATGTCTCACAAAGACAGTTTGAAAATGTTTAGAAAACCTACCCTGCAAAAATAGATGTATATAAGTATACACAGTAGATATAGTATCATAGCTTTGAAATCAGTTTCGAAATTATTTCAAGGAAGACAACAATCAGATAGATTTGCAAATACTTGGCTCAACAAAGACTTAGTTGCAAAATATAAAATAGTTCAATACCTTCTTTCAAAATATTTCCTCAAAACATTTACAAAAAATAAATTTTAAAATAATTTTAGGGAATATTCCCAAATCATTTCCAATAAGAAGTACCAAAAAAAAATTCAAAGTCAAAATCATGCATTTCAAATATCATTCCAAATGATACGTAGAGATGATGATTACTGATCATATGCCCGAACTATATTAGATCTGTGATGGCTAGATCATATCAGAATAATTTAGTAACCTTAAGAGTCCAAAAAGTACCTGACTCAAAAGGGCTAATAAATGACAACCTTAGGGGCTCTAAATAGTACTCTTTGTCCACCCTAATGGTCTAAAGGCTATAACTGAGAAGATATTGATCTCGACACATCCGTGAGCATTGCAGTCCCCGTGCTCCAGCTAGATATGCCTCGCCAGGCTCACAGAATAATACATCACGGGAAAATGAGCAATAACACAAACTCACTGAAGTTAGGATCCAACCAACATATCTCGTACGAAAACGATTTGATATGGGACTAGTATCAAAATCTGGATCATATGTGGACTCTTCCACCATACAGAATAATAATGTGGACCACCGCCACTAAAATGTCTCATACGTGGGCTCTTCCACCAAAGAATAGTCACGTGTGTTGCGCTACACACGGGTTACCACATACCCTGGTAACTGTATGCTACCATCTACCCTAATAGCTGAGTGTTACCACTACTCTGGTAACTGAGTTTTCACTATGGTATACCAAAGGTTACGTTTAACCCTGTAACATGGGTGTCCCATATCGAAGTGTTTACTAAAAACATGTGCAAATATTTATTCAAAATATATTCAAAGTACTGAACAAAGTATTTATACCGAAGTACACTTATTTTCAGACAGAATGGTTGTTACAAAAAAATTCTCTTATTTGCATGCAGAACATAATACTTCACATAGAAATATATTTATTTTAGAACAAATAATTTGTCTCGAAGACATTCTCAAATCCCGAAAGAATAATTTTCATTCAAAATATACTTTGAAACCCATAACAGAATGCTTGTTACCGAAATTAAAATAAATATTAAAACATAATATTTATTTTCAAAACCATCAAAATTCCCAGATCAAATTCAATTTGAACAAGAGAGGTTTTCACATAAGTCAAATTTTAGGAATTACCGATCCTTTAAAAATTTCCAAATTTCATGCAGAGGTTCTGACACATCAAAAACGATATAAGTTTAAGAGACACAACCTATGTGTATGAAGATGCAATTTCACTCACCTGGAAAATCCAAGCTTAATGGCTCAATCTCGTACCACTGGGGTCGGCTAACCTCGCTGACCAGGATACAAAGCTGAAACAATTATTACAAGACAGTTGTCAAACCGTGGTACTATGGCAATACTGAATGCATGATATGCAGATGCAGACTCAAACCCTCAGAAACCCATTTCGGTCAAAGATCCAACGTTGCTACCTCTAAAGTCAAACATCTCGCAAAATTACAATTTGGTCCCCGACCTCTGTAAAATTACGCTTTAGTCATCAAAGATTTCAAAATTTTCCAATCAGTCCTCAAAGGGTCCTACTAGTCATCCAAGTAGTTATAATCTACAAATTAGACCTCTAACTCTTAGAAATCACAAAAATACGAAAATAAAATCCTTGGTGCCCTGACCCTTGGCTTACTCGAGTAACACTAGGTGTTTATTCGAGTAATCCAAAGCATGGCTGACTCGAGTAACACAATTCGTTTACTGGAGTAATCCAAAGTTATGACTTACTCGAGTAACACGAATGGCTTACTCGAGTAACGCACTTGCCCAGAAATTTTTAAAATTTGATCCACTCAATGTCACCGATAGAAATCATGTCTAAACACCCACATTGACCATAATCAACTTTATGAACATTAATATATGATTGAATCCATCATAAGAACCGAAAATCATTCGAAAATTGACCAAAAACGAGATGACCAAACCCATTTATGAACATCCTTAATACTAATGATTTCAAGCTTAATCTAAGTGCTTTTAGACACCCAAAGGCACGATCTAACAACCCCAAACCATCCTTATAACAAAAGCATCTCTGAAATAAATATATGAACATTCTACCCAAAACCATAATATGAACAATCTTGAACAAATGATGAAATGAGAGGTATGAAAACACAATTTTACCTCAAGAGAAGACTAGGAAGGATAGAAAACAACTGAAGATGATTTCGGAGCAAATGAGAGTGATTTGAGTGAGAAATGAGATTGCAAGGCCGAAAGAGTCTCGTGGGGGTATATATAGACCCCTGCCCAAAACGATGAGTCGTTCATCCAAATTACACAGCTCACTCGAGTGATAACCCATCCTTACTCGAGTAATACCCCTCTTACTCGAGTAACACCTCTTCTTTACTCGAGTAACACCCCTCTTACTCGAGTAGAATTTTCCCAGAAATTCATCTGAGATTCGGCTTACTCAAGTAACGGGATTTCTTACTCAAGTAACACATAGCTTGTATCATTCGAGTAAGACCCAATTGCTTATTCGAGTAATCTATTACCCATTTCAAGCGAGCAACACTCTTACGTTACTCGAGTAACTCCTTTCCAAAATCATGAATCAACCACTCAACACTCCAATCATTCAAGATCGAACCAATATCAACTTAACCCCAAAATTTTGACAAATTCACATATTCAGCATCCTCAAACTCCAAATGCTAGGATGAAAATCGATCAAAACAAATTAGGACTGCTCAAAATGCTACAAAAGACACGTCAAAAATGGTCAGGGTATTACATACTTCCCCCTTAAAAAAAGATTCGTCCTGAATTTCCAAACAAGGCAAAAGCAAAGCCATAATCAAAGACATACTCTCAAATCCCAAATGATCAACTATTGGAAGATACAAACTCAAACAACAAACCATATTTCAAAAGAAAGTTATGACAGAACATCTGGTTTGGGTATGCAGAATGAGTACAACTCGGACTGCATCCCCAGAGGTCAAAGAAAGTAGAACATATCCAAACATCACTAGTAGAGGTAGTATGAGCACTCAAACAGAAATTCGCTAATGCACAATTCCCATATACAAATCAAGTCTATCGATTACTCCATATATTCCCAAAGGAACGAGGCTTGAAACTCCATAATTTGAAACTAGGTTCTCAAACCCAACATATCTCAAAATCTTGATCAAACAACCATGGCGGATGCACCTAAAATTTCCACATTTTCTAACATAATATCAAATCCTTAGAAAACTCATATTTTCTACAAAGTCGCCCAGTTTTGAGTCACAATCTCAAATTTGGTCCATCTAAAATCAAGGAACACCAAAGAACCTAGCAGATTCAATTGTTACCAACAAAGATATCATAGGTACTCCCAAGTATAAATTGATTATAACTAATTCTCATAATTCAAATCAAGTCAACTCGTAAGTCAATCCATAGACTCACTATTCGATTTAGATTGTCTCTCTATTCCCATTCTTTTACCATTTAGGGCAAATGAAAATCGACTCCTCAAATCTTATTCTTATCTCTTCTATTATCATAATCGATTAACCTAAGACAAAATTGTCAACCACCGAAATTGATCAATCAAACAGCGTCTCTAGAAATCTCATCACCCCGTTATTGATACTTACTTCTAAAATAAAAGGATACCACCTTTGTCACCCAAAATAATAGTTACATACCACTTTTATACTTATAATATTTTCAAAGTTAACCTCCATAACTGTATAATAAAATCGATCTCCACATACCGTGTACTGAATATTCTCAAAAGTCAATAGGGTAAAAAATATCAATCTCAATATTATTCCTTTATTGAACTAGTAGACCTTCCAAACATGAATTATTGAATCTCCTCTCATATCGGCAAATAAATTCATAGGAGAATCCATTACTCATACCGTTGGTATTAAAAAATCTGTAGTACTTCAAACACTACCTCACTCTAATAAACATCGGACAATATTCATGAAATGAAATTTAAATCCACACCTTAACAGATTTAACTCCAATGTATCATGAAAATCCACCTCTTAGACATATCATCAATCATAATCACATAATTCGCCATTTTCGCTAACATATTATACTTAATAATATCATTAAGCTCCCAAGTGCTTAAGGATTAGGCTATGCCATTTTATTTCTTAATATCAACCCCAAATCAATCTAATTATTTATTTTCAGCTAACAACAAATCAAATATTCCCTTGAGTTTCCCAAACTCTCAAAAATACCATAAGTTAATCGCAACAACCATTCGATTTCGAACTAACAATAATTCCTTATTCATACGACCGTAACATATCTCAAAATTTCATTGAAATAATTTTTGATTACACCACACAACCTCAACTGAAATATCAATCATCGGATCCATTTAGAGAATCACCATGTCTCGTACTACAAAACCACGTAATGAACTACTCGGAAGAATGAAGGATCCAAAGATCAAAATTTTCAACAAAAAGGCTTTTCTAAGAAAGCACAACTGAGAGAAAGAGTCTAACGAAGACTAATGCAACATACAAAAATGATACACCAGATAAGAATGAAATATGCAAAGGTGGCGTACCAGTCTCGGAGGAACCTCTCTCAGAACCGGTACTCACGCCTCTAGCCACTTATGGTCTTGCCTGAGTACCCAATCCAAGTTTGTGAGAACACTTAGATATCTTGTGCCCTAACTGTCTGCAACAAAAGCACCTGGCTGTGGTCTTGTTGCATAGTCTAGGATGTCTCTTCCCACACGTGATGCATCATGGGTATCCTCCCTGGCTATTACCTCCAACCACAAATTGTCCCGCTTGGGACTTGGTAATGAGTCTGTGGGGTCATTCGACCATCATATGACCTTATTGCCTATAGGGATAGCAATTGCATTTCTTCTCACCGCACTGCCCAAGGTGTTTCCTCTGACACCTACTGCACCAAGCAATTCCCTTTCTGCTTGTGCCTCTAACAACAAACTCATGACCTAGCTTGATCTAACTGCTCTGGCCTTGACCTTGATGGCTACTGACCGCCTCCCTGGTCTTACTCTTCTTATGGGAACACTCAGAGGATCTAACGCCCACATTTTCGAGAGCCATAGCAATACGATCAAGCCTCTGAAAGATGCGCTCAAAAATACCCGGCTGAGGGGCATGCTGAAACTATGGTAGATGAGGTAATGCCTTTACCTCCAGATGAGTACGAGAATCTCCCTGATCCACTGCAAAATGATCGATGACCTCAGCGACGACCTTAACTGGAGACTCTGAACGTGAACCCATATCTACAATTGCCACAAACAATAGGATGCATAACAAAAATTAGGATGCTGACCATTACCATAGTACCGATGACTACTCGGAATATATACAGAGGCAAATCAAGCCGACTCGATCAAAGATACCTAAGCTCCACAATCGACCTACACAATATGGAACCTACACTTTATACCACCTTTGTCATGACCCGTTTCTGGACTGGTAGGCAGGCAAGCGCACCTATCGATTGTAGTATGCGGACCTGAGTACTGTGTGTCGTATCTCACAGAGACTAAGAGTACTATTAATAACTCTCTCTCTATTATCTAGCCTATAAACACAAAAGAAATGGAGACACGCCAACACACAACACAGCAGCACAAAGAGAGTTTAAGAACCGAGCAATCAAGGGTAACAATAGCATCCAAATGTTCAATCCCACTAGGACTACCTAAGAAAAACCTACCACATCACTAAGTCATTGGTTCATACAATTGGACCGTAGGAATTCCTAACATACATTAACCTCTCTCTCTCAAGTCAGTTAACATCTAACGTCAAGTTGATTAACCGAAATCTCTTCCTAATTAATACCCCCATGTTGCATTAACGAAGATTAATGAATTCCCATATTAAGTTTGACCTTAATAAAAAAAGATTTACGTCGACCTATCTCTAAGTTTTCGTGCAACTCCTCTCACCTATGAACGATTCTAAACACACGATAAATCTCTCGATTCCCACGCATGCAATCAATTGTCGAATCAAAACACTAGTAGAATCAATCCAACAACACAATATTATAAATCATAGATGAGTTTCAATTCATGAACAAATCAACAAAATAACAAAACACAATCACAAATTCATTCTAGGGCTCATCACATCTAGATGCATATTAATTTAGTTCATAATTACAGTAGATAAATCAACAAAAATGAAATGAAAACAAGATAGAAAGAAAGGACCCATTGTGAATCCTTCAATCTTGAAGAAAATCCACTCCAAAGGAGTTCTTCCCTTGAAACCCAGCTCTTTCCCTCTCTAGAACTCTGTTTTTGTGTGTCAATGACGACTCATATGCTCTAGGGTTTGTTCAAAGCATAAATAGGCCGAAATGGTGTGTTCTGGTAACACACAACTTGATACAGATATTGCACGGTCGTGTCTTCGATTCCCAAACCGTGTCTTGCTTTAAAACTTTGTCGTTTCAGCTCTTTGACGTGTTTGGTTCTGAAACTGGAAAGACACAGACAAAACTCATAAGACACAGTCGTGTCTTGGGCTCCAAGGCAGTGTCTTGCTTTCTAAATATGCACTTAACTCTGGCAAATAGGACACCGGCAGATCATGAACTTACATGATCGTGTCTTGATCTTCCAAACTGTGTCTTTCATCCTGGAGGTGCATTTAACAATGAAGAATAGGACACGGTATTACACTGGCCGTGTCTTGTGGTCCCAGACCATGTCTTGTGTTGAAAGCCTCAAAAGTTGTCGTTTAATCTCCGTTTTGGCTTGCTTTCATTCAATTCTATCAAAACACCATCACATGACCTGAAAAACAAAACATAAACCAATAAAGTACCAGAACCTGTGAAAACAACTCAATTATAACCAAAATGATAGGAATTCGATTATACAAATATGTATAATTGAGCGTTCATTAAATTAGCCCACACTTAGGATTTTTCTTGTCCTCAAGCAAAGAAAGAATTAAAACAAGGGCTACATCCTCACAAAATCAAATTATTGTGGCATGGGACTCACGTCATAGAAAACGAGAATAAATTAAATGGTGGAGAATTTCAAATATGCATAAGGTACTAATCAACCCAATTGACATCTCAAATTAGCACAAGTAAGAGCTCAAATAATCAAAGTAGTCGATTTGAATTGGTCGTCCATTCATATCATCCATTTCATTGCAAAATAAAGCATTGAACGATTTAGGCAAATATGGTTCAAACCTCTTTCTCAATTCAAACATTATAATAAATTCAACCAACTCAATAACTTGCATGCTACAAATACAATCAGAAAATTAAGGGTTCAAATTGTGTGCTTTTGCATTTCTTCAAGTTTCCACCATAAAGGAAAATTCATTTTTCATGCGAAGACATCTCATTTGTGATGAGTGTCCCTGATTACTTAGAAAAACCCCCAATGGCAGTGCTTTGCATACTCATGTCCGAAGACAACGGAGTAGGTTATGAACCACATTTACTTGTCCTTGTTTAGGTTCAAGCAAGTTACGAGCAACCCTTTTCAGTTCTTATTCATATAACTTTTTTTTTTAATTTTCAAGAACCTACATGCCATTGTTCAAGTAAATCAATGATTTGAATGGAAAGAAAAAAATCAAAGCAAAAAATTTGATCACAAGCTCAAGACTCATGCTAATCCAAAAAAGTAAATTGAAGGTCTCAAAGTAACAAAGGCATATTCAAAATTCTCAACTATTCAATTCATTGAAACAATCAAACAAAATGTGCACCCACAACCATAATATCAAGATTTTAGTTCATAATTTGTCATTCCCTACCCCACACTTAATATTGGACTTTGTCCTCAATGTTCACCATAAAGCACAAATTTAAGTGACGATAGGGAGAGGAGAAAAAATAGAGTTCTGGGACTTCCCTGAATAATAGTTCTGCAGAGGTGAGCTTAAAATTGCATGGATTCCATCCAAAAGTGGGAGAAACCTTAAAAAATAAAAGAAACACCGAAAACCTAAACAAAATAAACAAAATGGTTAACTAAAGCTTGGGTTGTCTCCCAAGAAGCGTTTGTTTAACGTCATTAGCTTGAAGTTGATGAAAAGGAAACAAAACAACTAAATAAAGAAAAGGAAATCGAAACAAACAAAACTAAGTAACAACACAACTAAACAAACAAAAGAAACTAACAAAAGAAAACAACGAAACAAGAAAAAGAAAAATAAACGAACACAACTAAATAGAAAATGGCTAGATTAATAAAGATAAAGCTTTCCTAATATCCTAGTCCCCAGCAACGGCGCCAAAAACTTGGTAGCCGGGAAGCGACCTTTTCGTTTATAATAAGCGGACCTGAGTACCGAGTGTCGTATCCCACATAGACTAAAAGTACTAGTAATAACTATCTCTCTATTATCTAGCCTATAAACACAAAAGGAATGGAGACACGCCAGCACACAAGACAGCAACACAAAGAGAGTTTAGGAACCGGGCAATCAAGGGTAACAGTAGCATCTAAATGTTGAATCCCCTAGGACTCTCTAAGAAAAACCAACCTCGTCACTAAGTCACTTGTTCATACAATTGGATCGTAGGAATTCCTAGCATACATTAATCTCTCTCTCTCTCGAGTCAGTTAACATCTAACTTCAAGTTTATTAACCAGAATCTCTTCCTAATTAATACCCACACATTGCATTAACAAAGATTAATGAATTCCCATATTAAGTTTGACCTTAATCTGGAAGATTGACGTCAACATATCTCTAGGTTTGCGTGCAACTCCTCTCACCTATGAGCGATTCTAAACACACGATAAATCTTTTGATTCCCACATATGCAATCAATTGTCAAATCAAAACACCAATCGAATCAATCTATCAACACAATATTAGAAATCATAGATGAGTCTCAATTCATGAACAAAGCAACAAAATAACAAAACCCAATCAAAAACTCGTTCTAGGGCTCATCACATCTAGATGCATATTAATTTATTTCATAATTGCAGTAGATAAATCAAAAAAAATGAAATGGAAACAAGATGGAAAGAAAGAACCCATTAAGAATCCCTCAATCTTCAAGCAATCACTTAAATCTTGAAGAAAATCCACTCCAAAGAAGTTCTTCCCTTAAAACCCAGCTCTTTCCCTCTCTAGAACTCTGTTTTTGTGTGCCAATGGTGGCTCATATGCTCTTAGGTTTGTTCAAAGCATAAATAGACCGGAATGGTGTGTTCTGGTAAGACATAGACCGATACGGACATTACACGGCCGTGTCTTAGGTTCCCAAACCGTGTCTTTCTTTAAAACTTTGCCGTTTCAGCTCTTTGACGCGTTTGGTTTCGAAACTGGAAAGACACAGACAAAACTCATAAGACTTGGTGGTGTCTTGGGCTCCAATGCCGTGTCTTGCTTCTTGAATGTGCACTTAACTCTGGCAAATAGGACATGGGCAGACCATGAACTTACAATGTCGTGTCATGGTCTTCCAAACCATGTCTTGAGTCCTAGAGGTTCATTTAACAATGACGAATAGGACATGGTACTACACGGCCGTGTCTTGTGTTGAAAGCCTCGAAAGTTATTGTTTAATCTCCGTTTTGGCTTACTTTCATTTAATTCTATCAAAACACCCTCACATGAACTGAAAACCAAAATATGAACCAATAAAGTACTAGAACCTATGAAAACAACTTGATTATAACCAAAATGATAGGAATTCGACAATACAAATATGTATAATTGAAAGTTCATCATGGACCATGACCGGCGTACGAGGCGAACCGTCTGTGGAAGCCCAGCTCATCTCACACAAGCCTCAGAGATATAGATATTCTACCCAAACAATCATTTGTCAAAAACATTTGTTGAACATAATACGATATATAAGAAAATAGTATAAATATAATACTATCAAAATACATATAAGTAATATGAATAAAAACCATCAAATATTTTATAACAGATACTAAGCCATAACCTACTATTCGGTATGGAGCAACTAACAAAATACATATTAAACAGGAACAAAAGGGCACCGACTAAATCTTCAGAGTGCCTTACCAAATGTTGAATGCCAATAGTCAGCAATCAACCAAAATCTCCTAGAAAATAGGAGTAAAGAGAATAGACAAAAAAGAATGGGGTAAGAATCCCTAGTGAGGAAACAAAACTCTAGATTGCCATATACGTGCCTCACAAACAGTTTGAAAACGTTTAAAAAACTTCGCATGCAAATATAGATGTACATACATATACACAGTACATATAATATCATAGCTTTGAAATCATTTTCGAAATCATTCGTACTCAAGGAAGACAACAGTTAGATAGATTTGCAAATACTTGGCTCAACAAAGACTTAGTTGTAAAATATAAAATAGTTGAATACCTTCTTTCAAAATATTTCCTCAAAATATTTACAAAAAATAAATGTTAAAATAATTTTAGGGAAAATTCCCAAATTATTTCTAGTAAGAAGTACCAAAAATATTTTCAAAGTAAAAGTCATGCATTTCAAATATCATTCCAAATGACACACAGAGCTCATGATCACTGATCATATGCCCAAACTATATTAGAACTGTGTTGGCTAGATCAGATCAGAATAATTTAGCAACCTTAAGAGTCCAAAAAGTACCCAACTCAAAAGGGCTAACAGTTGACAACCTTAAGGGCTCTAAATAGTACTTCTGTCCACCCTAAGGGTCTAACGGCTATAACTAAAAAGACACTGATCTCGACACATCCACGAGCATTGCAGTCCTCGTGCTCTAGCTAGATATGCCTCACCAGGCTCAAAGAACAATACACCGTGGTAAAATAAGCAATAACACAGACTCACTGAAGTTGGGATCCAACCAACATATCTCGTACCAAAACGATATGATATGGGACTAGTACCAAAATCTGGATCATACGTGGACTCCGCCACTAGAAAAAATAATAATGTGGACCATCGCCACTAAAATGTCTCATATGTGGGCTCTGCCACCAAAGAATAGTCACGTGTATTGCGCTACACACGGGTTACCACTTACCCTGGTAATTGCATGCTACCATCTACCATAATAGCTGGGTGTTACCACTAATCTGGTAACTGAGTTCTCACTATGTTATACCAAAGGTTACGTTTAACCATGTAACGTGGGTGTCCCATATCGAAGAGTTTACCGAAAACATGTGCAAATATTTATTCAAAATATATTCAAAGTAATGAAGAGAGTATTTATACCAAATACACTTATTTTTAGACAGAATGGTTGTTATAGAAAATTCTCTTGTTTACATGCAGAACAAAATATTTAACATAGAAAATGTATTTATTTCAGAACAAAGAATTTGTTTCGAAGACATTCTCAAATCCCCAAAGAATAATTTCCATTCAAAATATACCTTGAAATCCATAACAAAATGCTTGTTACCGAAATTAAAATAAATATTATAACATAATATTTATTTTCAAAACCATCAAAATTCCCAAATCAAATTCAATTTACACAAGAGAGGTTTTCACATAAGTCAAATTTTAGGAATTACGGATCCTTTAGAAATTTTCAAATTTCATGCAGAGGTTCTGACACATCAAAAACGATATAAGTTTAATAGACATAGCTTATGTGTCTGAAGATGTCATTTCACTCACCTGGAAAATCCAACCTGAATGGCTCAATCTCGTACCAACGGGGTCGACTAATCTCGCTGACCAGGATATGAAGCTGAAACAATTATTACAAGACAATTGTCAAACCATGGTACTATGACAATACTGAATGCATGATATGCAGATGCAGACTCAAACCCTCAAAAACCCATTTCAGTCAAAGATCCAACGCTGCTACCTCGAAAGTCAAATATCTCGCAAAATTACAGTTTGGTCGCCCACTTTTATAAAATGACGCTTTAGTCCTCAAACATTTCAAAATTTCCCAATCATTCCTCAAAGGGTCCTGCTAGTTCTCCAAGTAGTTAAAATCTCCAAATTAGACCCCTAACTCTTAGAAATCACCAAAATACAAAAATTACATCTTTGGTCCCCCATACTCATGGCTTACTCAAGTAACACTTGGTGCTTACTCGAGTAACACTTGGTGTTTACTCGAGTAATCCAAAGCATTACTTACTCGAGTAACACAATTTGTTCACTCGAGTAATCTGAAGCTATGGCTAACTTGAGTAACACAAACAGCTTACTCGATTAATGCACTTACCCAGATTTTTATAGAATCTGATCCACTATATTCC
>CAODLS010673831.1:0-14864 GCA_948243855.1 Flueggea neowawraea | reverse complement strand
GCCGTTTCGACCAGGTGGAGCTGACGTCCGTGTGTTCTACATGTCATCTGTGATCCCTGTGCAACAAAGCAAACTGAAACGACGTCGTTTCTTCTATTTCTTTCAAACCCCCACCGCCTAAGTCTGATTTTTTTTAGACTTTGAAACCCGAATCCACCGCCTATATCAACTCCTTTTTCTTCTCTTTCTTCTTCAGTTATTCACTCCTGCACTTCTTCCTCAGCTCTTCTTTCACTCCATTTCTTCTTCTCTCTAGATAAGGTAAATATTCATGGCTCAACTCTCCATTTTCTGTCATAACAACAACATGGTTTCCTTTCATTTTCGTTTTGCTCCATATTTGTTAGTAGAGATTGAGTTTCGGTTTGGCATAAATTCTGGTTAAATGTTGAGTTGATTTGTTTGCGAACGTTTTGGAAAATGGTTTTGAACACTACTATGTATTGGCGTGTATAAATATTTATATATATTTGTCCACCTATATTGCATGTGGTAGTTTTGATCTGTTTTCAAAACAGTCTTTGTGAGGCACATATGAGACGGTTTGGCGTGGTATTCCTCACTGGGCCCTGACCCTCTTTATTTTTCTGTCTATGTTGATTCATGTATCTCAGGTTCACAGATTTTGGCTTCGGCAACCGTTCCGCATCTTGATTACCAGTGAGGTGTCTATTAGTTAATGATGCCCTTTTTGTCCGGGGTTTTCTTTTATATTGTTAGAGCTCCGCAGCAGGATGTTGTTGGGTTACAAGATTGCCACTTTGGCTTTTGATATGTTTACACTGATATTATTTTTATATATCTACTTAGTACAAGATTGCCACTTTGACTTGAGTACAAAATAAGTTGTGGTCGTGCACAATGTACGTTGTATCTCACAACGCACGTTGTGAAGCATCTAGTAGCCACTGATTCGAAGAAACACAACTCAATGTACGTCGTATCATGACAACATATGTTGATCATCCTCGCATCCCAGATAACGTACATTGTACCAAGCCAACACACATTATTCTGCTTTTTCAGATAACGTATGTCTTTCTCACTCGACAACACACGTTCTACTCAAGTCAACGCACATTGTACTCAAGTCAATGCACGTTGTTCACTTTCAAATAACATACTTGACATTTCACACTTCCCAACTTGTATTGGACCTCCCTCGAGATTCGATAACACCTAATCCTTAGAGATAGATTCGATTATCCTCAATATGAAATCAGACTTGATTAGAAAGCTACAAGAATCCTATTCAAAATGGGCAGTATATTACTTACTTCCCTCCTCAATCGAAATCCATCCTCAAATTTGGAAGCAATTCAGACATAATTAAGACCAACCCTAAGTCTTCCAAGTAAGAGCCACACTAGAACCGCTCAAATAACACTTGGTTAACTAACCAACAAGGCTCACACTCACACAACCTCGAAGTGCAAAAATGAGCACAACATACAATATAACAATTCAGATATGCATTAACAGAGGTAAAGATAGAAGGTACCAACCTATGAATCTGCAGAGCCAAAATGGTGTTGATATCTACACCGTATCTCATTCTCGACCTCCCAAGTAGCCTCATCTACAGAATGGTGTCTCCAAATCACCTTCACCGAAACAATCTTTTTGTTCCAGAGTCTATTGACCTGCCGATCAATAATCCATATTGTAGTCTCATCATAAAACAAGTCAGGTCTAACCTCGACTGACTGTGATACCAAAATATGCGACGAATCAGAGATATACTTCTACAGAAGCGATACGTGGAATACCGGATGAACAGAAGTAAACTGGGGTGGTAGAGCCAACTCATAAGCCACGACCCCAACTCGGTCGGTAACCTCAAATGGACCAATGTATCTCGAGCTCAACTTGCCCTTCTTCCCAAATCTCATTACGCCCTTCATTGGCGATACTTTGAGAAATACATGGTCACAAACCGTAAATTCTAAGTGTTTATGCTTTGGATCAGCGTAACTCTTCTGACGACTATGAGCAGTCTGGATCCTCTGTTGAATCAATCTAACTTGCTCGATAGTCTCTAAGATAATATATGACCCTAGTGGCTCCCTCTCACCGACCTCGGCCCAACACAGCAGAGATCTACACTTCCAGCCATACAACGCCTCATATGGTGTCATTCCGATACTCGAATGGTACGAGTTATTGTACGCAAACTCCACCAAAGACAAATGAGAATCCTAACCTCCTGTGAAATCCACATCATACGCTCTCAACATATCTTCCAAGGTCTAAATCGTGCGCTCGGACTGACCATCAGTCTGCGGATGAAAAGCGGTATTGAAATCCAATCAAGTACCTAACTCTTCTTGCAGTTTACGCCAAAAATACAAGGTGAACTGAGGTCTTCTATCTAAAACGATAGAGACTGGCACATCATGCAAACATACAATCTTGTCAACATATAACTTCGCTAAGCGTGTCGATCCATATGTCATTTTAATAGGGAGAAAATGTGTTGACTTGGTCAATCGATCTACGATAACCCAGATGGAGTCATATCCAGAAAATGTCCTCGATAACTCTACTACAAAGTCCATATTGATGTGATCCCACTTCCACTCTGGAATAGGTAAATGCTACATCAATCCAGAAGGACACTGATGCTCAAACTTAACCTGCTGACACGTTCAACATCGGTTGACAAACTCACTAATGTCCTTCTTCATCCTTGGCCACCAATAGGACTCTTAAAGATCTTGATACATCTTAATCTACCATGGGTGGACAGAATGTGTGGAGTTGTGGTCCTCGATCATAATCTCATCGCGCAACCCATCAGAAGATGGTACGCACAATCTCAGCCCAAACCAAAGTACTTCAGAGTCATACTGAACCTTGGTATACCAGATGATCTAACTTTATAGATCAAACTCTGTATCTTGGAATCCTCCTTCTAAGCCTCTCGGATATGATCTAACAAAATAGGCCTCGTCTCAACGTGGCCAAACAAAACCCCTGAATCATCAAACTGTAACTCAACTCCAGACTGCATCAGACGTTGTCATTCAGACACTGCAGGATGTCTCTTCACAGAGATATGAGCTAAGCTACCTACTGACTTTCTACTCAGTGCATCAGCCACTACGTTAGCCTTGCCAAGATGATATGATATGGTGCAATCATAATACTTCAGCAACTCTAGCTAACGTCTCTGTCTCAAATTCAAGTCTCGCTGCCCGAAAATGTACTTTAGACTTTTATGATCCATGAAGATCTTAAAAGTCTGTTCGTACAGGTAGTGCCTCCTGATCTTGAGTGCGAACACCACTGCTGCTAACTCCAAGTCATGCGTCGGGTAGTTTTGTTCATGCATCTTAAGTTGTCTCGATGCATAGGTGATTACTTTACCATGTTGCATCAATACACATCCTAGGCCAACTCTCGATACATCGTAATACACTGCAAATCCTTCAGAACCCGACGGTAACACCAACACTGACGCACTCGTCAAACACTTCTTCAGATTTTGAAACCCGTCATCACACCTATCATACCATACGAATTTAGCTCCCTTTTGTGTCAACCGTGTCATAGGAGCTGTAATCCTTGAGAAATCTTAGATAATCCTCCTATAATACTGACCAAACAAAAAAAAACTTCGAATCTCCATAGCGATCTTAGGCCTCTCCCAATAAAGTACTGCCTCCACTTTCTTAGGATCTACCATAATGCCCTCTCTCGACACTACGTGTCCCAAGAATGCACTTGTTCGAGCCAAAACTCGCACTTTGAGAATTTAACATACAATTGATGCTCTCTCAAAGTCTGCAAGACTGATCTCAAGTGATCCTCGTGTTCCTTCCTACTCCTTGAGTACATCAGAATGTCATCGATAAAGATAATCACAAATTGATCCAAATACGGTCTGAATACTATGTTCATCAAATTCATAAATGCCGCTGGTGCATTGGTCAAACCAAACATCACTAAGAATTCGTAGTGACCATATCTAGTTCGGAACGCTGTCCTAGGAATGTCCTTACCTCTAATCCTCAACTAATGATATCCCGACCTCAAGTCGATCTTAGCAAACCATTGTGCACCCTACAACTGATCAAACAGATCATCTATCATTGGAAGTGGATATCGGTTCTTCACCGTTATCTTGTTCAACTGTCGATAATCGATGCACATACGAATGCTCCCATCATTCTTCTTAACAAACAGAACCAGAGCACCCTAAGGAGAAACGCTCAGTCGAATAAATCTTTTATCTAAAAACTCCCTCAACTGAGTCTCCAACTCCTTCAACTCAGCTGGCGTCATCCGATACGGTGGAATAGATATCGGATATCGGATCGGTACCCAGCTATACCTCAATAGCGAATTCAATTTTGCGCTCAGGTGGAAGTCCTAGTAACTTTTCAGGAAACACATCTGAAAACTCCCGAGCTATCGATACATCTTCCACTCTCAACTCTAGTCCCGTGGAATATGTCGATACAAAGGCCAGATACACCTCACAACCTTGACAATTCATCCTCTCTGCCTTAGCGGCTGAAAAATAACCCTGAACAATACTGCCTCACTCGCTCTGATAGCAGAACTCAATCTGACCAGGCGGTCGAAAACATACTCTATTGGCAAAGCAATCTAAAGTAGCCTGTCATTCTGAAAGCCAACCCATGCCAAGAATGACATCAAACTCTCTCACGTCTAGCAAGATAAGATCGACCACCAAATCATGTCCATCAATGGAAACCACACAACCTTGGACCCCAGATTCGGTCAACATCTTACTTCCCAGAGGTGATGAAACCTTTAACACCCTATCTAAATGATGCAACACTAACCTAACATGCTCAACAAAAGGTGGGGTGATGAATGAATGAGATTCTCCAGTATCAAATAAGACATATGCAAGAGTATCATATATAGAAAGCGTACCAATAACTGTAGCATTGGAGGTTTGAGCCTCGTGACGGGTGAGATGATATGCTCGAGCTTGCTCTCCTATAGCAATGTTCTAGGCTGCCCAGCCTCTGCCACTGCCCTGGCAACCCTGACTGTGGCGCTCAAAACCTCTGCCAACTCCTCTGTCTATACCGGTATTCACTGTATCTGAGCCTCCTGGTGCAGACTGTCCTGCTCGGGCCTAAGTACCCCATTTCATATGACACTCTGCTACATTGTGACCTAACTATCTACAATGAAAACAGTTGTCGATCTCTCTGTGGCATACCCTTGTATGCCTCTTCTTACAAATCACACAGGGTATAATCAAACTTCTCGAGCTTTGCCCTCTACTCTGCCCAACAGACTATTCTACACTGTGGCTTTGGGTGCTCTGACTAGGCCTCTGCCCTCCAAATGAACTTTATCGTCTCTGCTCTGACTGAGCTCCTTGGCGCCAGCCCTGTTGGCCTTCCGATGCACCATCAGTCTTCGCCCTCTTGGGCTCCATCGAGTGTCTCTCATCCATGTATTCCATCCCCCTGACATCCTTCACGATCTGCCTCACAGTGACCAACCCAAGGTCACTACCACTCTGCTAATTGTAGGTCGCAACCCATCTAGAAACTTCCTTGCTAAGGCCTCCTCTCCTGGCTTTGGGGAGGTGCGTGCCTACTCAAGTCTTTAAACTTTTCCTCATACTCTATCACTAATATAGGTCCCTGACAGAAATCAGTGAACCCATTCGCCTTCTTATCCCGAATACTCCGAGGAAGAACAGACGTAATGAGTTCCTCTTTGAATCTAGCCTAACTAAAACCTCATCGAGCCTCAAGGCTCTTTCACCGTTTGAATGCTCGGTCACTCAAAAGAAATGAACCAAGTTTGACCCTACTGGCATCATCAGTAATGCCCCGAGCCTCAAAATGATGCTCCACCTCAAGGAAAAAATCATAAGGATCCTCCCCCATCATACTTGAAAATATAGGAGGTTGAAGCTTGATGAATCTGTCCAAGATATCATCCTCCCTAGTCTGTGGTGCAACAGGTGCAACTAATGGAGCAATAATTGCGGCCTCATCTGGCTGAGGTGGCTAATCGGGTGGCACTACTAGTGAAACTAAAGTTGCCGCTGCTGGCAGAGCTGGCTGATCTACCATCGACTGATTTAATGCTGCTTGAATAGGCTTAGCTCTCTCCAAGCGCTTAAGAACTCTGGTCATACGCTCAAATATCTCCATATGAGCGGTAAGAAGCTACTGGAGCTGAAGTTGCTGCTGAGGGACTGGGGTTGTAGCCTCTGGTGCACTATGTGAATCATGCGGATCCACAACAGACTGAGCTGCGGGCTCGATAGGCTATCGCCTAGGTCTACCTCGACCATTACCACTACCACGAGCCATATCTACAGATGCAGACAAATATATATGCAGATGTTAGAGTGCTACATGGTTTGTCACAGTACTGAGACAAATATCAGAAGGGTGTACAAAAGCAATTGAACTGACTCGATCAAAGATACATATGCTCCACACCGACTCTGACTATACGAAATATACGAAACCTAGGCTCTGATACAACCTTTGGTATCAGAGTACATAACCATCCTAGATTTGCGAAACCTATTTGCTCTGATACCACCTTTGTCACGACCCATAGTCGGACCTGTGACCGACGTACGATGAGAACCGTCTATGAAAGCCCTGCCCATCTTGCACAAGTCTCTGTGTACATAAATTCTACCTGACTTATCCAAATATTTATTAAAATATTTATAAATACATTTATAAATGAAAGAAAACCATATATATATAGAAATATACAATATATAAACAAATATATCAGTGAAAATATAAAATCATCAGAGAATATCCCACAATACAAAAGTGTGGAGCTCTATCGACTGGATAAAGTAGAGTTCGGACGAGGGACACTCACTATAGTCAAAAGGTGCCTCACTAGGATCGAGGTATAGATCAGATGCTGAGCGTCCAAAATGTCACCTGTAAAAGAGGTTTAACATAGTCAATAGAAGAAAAATGGGTAAGAATTCCTAGTGAGGAAACGACACTCCAGATCGGCTCTAGACCTCACAAAATCTGTTTTGAAAATCCTTTAAAAGTATCACACACGAGTATACATAGGTGTCATATAGTATACACACTACATACATAATATATTTTCTGAAATTCGTTTTTCAAAACGTTCGCATCCATATCATACAACATGCATTCAGACAATATATACATATAGGTGGATTCATAGTACGAGACCAGTATCAATATTCATAATAGCAGTGTGGACTCCGCCACCTCACTGGTCAATAAACGCGTATATCTGGCCGGATATACGGTCACCACATTACCCTGGTAACTAGGGTCTTGACAAAGCATTAGTATACTAAAAGCTACATATCTCGTAGCTAGGTGTCCCCATATCGAAGTGTTATATACATAGTATTGCACAGCCAATCATGCATCATATTTTCCTTTATTCCATCTTATACAAAATATTCTTGTATATATATTTACCAATATATATTTAGAGTTCTAGTGCAAAACGTTGGTTATTAATAATCACATAATCTCGATTATTCATTAATCCAATAATTATTAATCCATTTCATATCATAGTCAGACATATTAAAATAACATACTCAATTTTGAAGACACATTCTATGCGTTTGAAGCTACCATTTCACTCACCTGGTATCCAATGCTGAGGACCCAGTCAGGCTGCTCGTGCTGGTAGGCACACGAAACTGTAACAACATAGACAGAGCAAACATCAAAATATGGTATTGTGGCGATACCAATGTATGATATGCAAATGCAGATGTTGACACTTGGAGTCACTGAAAAATATACCTCGAGTGTGAATCCATCACCCTTAACCCAAAATACAAGATTTACGTAAAATTATAGTTTGGTCATCGACCAGTGTAAAATTACGTTTTAGTTTCCGAGACTCGACAAATTGCAAAACAGTCCTCAATAGGCATCCATAAGTCAGAATCTCCAAATTCAATCCTAAACTCTCAGAAATCACAATTTAGTATAATTTCTCAAAATTACAAATCTATACATTGACTTCTCAAAATTACAAATCTATACTCTCAATTTTTAAAAATTATAGATTTAGATCACAAGTCTCCAAAATTACAAATCTGAAGTAAATTTTTCAAAAATTTACAAAACTAGCTAGAACTATAAATTTATTCTAAAAAAAGATGAACTCTAGATTCAACCGATAAATATCGAAATCAATTATGTATCCTGACTCTAATCGATCTCCTGGACATGAATCCAATCTCAGATTTGATAAAAAAAACTCCCATTCATACTAAAATCATCAAAACCCGAACCAAACCCTAGTTCATTCAAAAAGTCACTAAATCTCTCGATTCAAAGCTTGAATCATGTTCATTTAAGTCTCATCTAACCTATTCTAACATCCTTTAACATCCATTCATCACTAATCATCCAAAAATTGAAACCCATTTCATTTTGACCTAAATGCATTTTCATGAAGCAATGCATGAAAATGAGTTACAAATGAAGAAAGAGATGCAATATTACCTCGGAAATGGATTATGAATGTTGGAGAACCAATGTGAGAGCATTTCAGACCGATTGAGAGAGATTTGAGTGAGAAAATGACGGAAGGAGTCAAGTTTCGGCCGTTTTAATAGTTGCAGATCAAAATGCACCATTTCGACAAATACAAAGGCAACATACGTCATACACAAGCTCAACGTACGTTGTGGTCAAACGTACATTGTGAAGCATCCAGTAGCCACGGATTCAAAGAAACACAACTCAACATATGCCGTATCATGGAGACGTATGTCGATCATCCTCGCATCCCAGATAACGTACGTTGTACCAAACCAACGCACGTTATGTTGTTTTTTCAGATAACGTACGTCTTTCTCACTCGACAACGCACGTTGTACTCAAGTCAACGCATGTTGTTCACTTTCAAATCACATACTTGACGTTTCACACTTCTCAACGTGTATTGGACCTCTCTCGAGATTCGATCACACTAAATTCTCGGAGATACGTTCAATTATCCTGAAGATCAAATCGGACTTGGTCAGAAAGCTACAGGAATCCTATTCAAAATGGGTGGGATATTACATTTCAATTTACTACTATTGTGTCTACATATAATGTAGTAATATTGTTATATGTAACGTATTAAAAAACATATTTAACTTGCCAAAAAAATTAATTATATTTGATTAAATTTGTTATTATATAATTTTATTTTTTTCTTATTTTATAAGATAAAAATTGACTACCAAAATTTAAATATATATATTTATATTAAAAATAATTAAACTATAAGTAAAAAGACCTCAATAATATACAAAAAACATACATAGAAGACTAGTATATATAAAATCAAGGGAGATTTCCCTTGTTTTTACCAAGTGATCTTTTCTTGATTTGACATTTGCCTTTTAATAGAATTGAAGAGAGTTATTTTGCACTGAATTGCTAACTTCAAAGCTTCTCTCCACTATAAACCTATATCTTGATTCATTTGTATTCTCATGACCATTTGTGAACTGGATCGGTGGTTTGAATCGGAATTGGTCAACCCAGAACTGGAACTAGACACCTTTGGAATCGCCAATATTTGGTTTGGTTCCTGTTTAACCTTCCTAAAATTCGTTGAACCGTCAGTTAACCAGTAATTCAAAGGAAAAAACCTATTGGATTTGGACCCATGACCATTTGGCCCATTTCAATCAAATAATTGCCGGTTGAACTATTTAAAAACTTTTGGACTTAGACCTATGACCATTTAGTACATTTTACAATATGAAAATCGAAATCAAACCTAGGACCAAAATTGTTGGTAATATTATTTTATTAAAAAATTCGCTTGAACCGTTGAAGTGGAATCGTGGACCAAACTGTTCGATCCAAAACTTGTCATGGGCGGTCCAATTTCGGTTCCTTCAATGGTTCCAAACCGTGGGCATGTCTACTTAGTACTACTGTTTTGGTTTTTTGAAGAAGAATTTAGAAGGATTTGCAATAATATTCATTAATCATTTAGAAACCTCTTCATACATACGTTGGTAATGTTACCAAAATGGTCAAGCTTTCCTTCAGTTACAAAAGACAGAAAAAATAAGGGCTTATAAATGCAATCCCCTTCAATCTTTCTCTACTCTGCCATGGATTGGCCCTTTCTTCTTTTATGCCATGGGTTGTATACATATGAGGGTTTGCAAAAAAAATTTTGGATGCCAATTCTTCATGATAATTTGTCCAAATTCTAAAAGGATACATAGCATATGGCTTCATTGTCAAATAGATGTTAAGCCTTTTCGCATGTGCCGAGTTAGTTTGTATTTTTAATGACTATTGAAGATTTTGAGTACAAATTAAAAGAGTATTACCAGAATTCAAGAATTCACTAAGTTTTTGTGCATAGTGAATTTTTGATTTTTCTATATTTAATTTCAGAAACTTTTTATTTTTGGATTGTTGTCAAGTCTCACTAGTGGGGATCAAAAAATGATATACAAAGAAGAAAATGGAACCAAAGAGAGAAGAGCTCTTTTTCATGTTTGTGTTATCTGAAGCCATGGTAAACAAATCGAACGCAGAAGATGATACAAGAACATTCCTCTTTACTTTGTTTGATTTGGTTTTCAGAGAATATGTTTTCAATTGTTATGTTCAAATATGTGATGGTGTAGTTCTATCTAAAGGGTATCAATAAACAAACATCTTTTTATACTTTTGTATTAGTCTTTTAACTAATCTTTCAACTTAAATTGATTCAAAATATTTAAAATTAATTCAAGTAAATAATTTTCAAATATTTAACTAATGTGCATAGCACAGGTATTACATGAGTGTTGGACATGCTTTTATTTTTAATAAGAGAAATACTATGTGCATTTTTTTTTTTGCATTTTCTCATGTACTCTCAATCATCATATAACACGTATTATTTTTAGTATTAATATAATAGATAATATGAACTCACCTTTTGATGTATTACATTTTAATTAGGAAATGCATCAGGGTACATAAAAAAAAAAGGTATTGCTAGCATTTTCCCTCTTTTAATTAAGTGAAATGAGGAATGGAGGAAAGAATGGGGTCCATGTGGAAGAAGTTGCAGACAAATCACTGAGACAAGGTTTGACAAATGATCCAATCCACCGTTTTTTAGGCTTTTCACAACTTGCGTTGGACTTGTTGCTCCATGCTATATCAGGTCTTTTTGGTTCATTTTTTAAATTAATTAGTGTACTGCAATTTAGTGAAATTATCATTTCAAAGTTTTTTTTGGTGTATAATTTTTTTCTTAAAAAAAGTATTTTTTTTGGGAGAATTAGATTAACATTCCTAAATTTTGATGTATATTATTACATTCCTAAATTTTAAAAATACTTTTATCATATTCCTTTCTAATAAAAAATGCAAAAGTATCGATATATCATTGTCTGCCACCATGTCTTATTTTATTTTTATTTTCTGCTCTCTCTCTCTTCGACACCACCACTTCCTCCTCCTCTGTCACCATCACCTCCTGTCTTCCTTCACATCCGCAACCTCAACACCTGCTTACCGCCATTGCCCTCTCTCTATCTCTTTATTCGTGCCATCACTAGTTTCTTTCTCTATATCTCTATATTCCTCCCAAAACACTCCTACGTCTAATAGGGGTGATTTATAGGGCAAAAAAACTGCCCTAGTGGTAAATAAGTTGAGGGAAATGGACAAATTATGTGTAACATTTAAACGTGAAATCTAATCACCTCACATTCTTATCTGAATTTATTAAATATGTGATAGAAATCTTTCAAAATATGAGATTGTCCATTATGAATTTAGGTCTATTTGGACTTGTTTTGTTTGATGAGGGCACTTATGTTGGCCACCTCGGTTATTGAATCTATGGAATTGGGCTTTATTTTTTGAGTTTAGTATAATAGGTGGATTTAATAGGAGTTAATTATGCTAGGTGTCTTAATTAAAATTAAAATTTTGATAAAAACCATTTATAATTGATAATTATTTAAATGATACATTTATAAATCCAAGTATACCATTTTTTTAATTCTAATCTTGAAAAATGCCACATTAGTTTTAATTATAAATGAAAATTTCCCTCAAAATCTCGTCTCCCTTCTCTCCTTCATGACTGCCTCTCTCTGTCCTTCAACAACTTCTCTTCCACCACCACTAGTAACTCCACCGTCTCTCTCTTCTCTTCATCTATCGTTGTCGAAGATTTGGATGGCTCTGGGATTGTCTCCGTCTGAAACCAAATTTGAAGAAACCTTCTCCTCCAGCTTCGTTTGAAACCTGTTGAAGAAACCTGCTCCAGCTCCGACGCATCCTCTCAGTCGGGTCTTTTTCTCCGCCGTGGACGTCGACGTCGATGAGATCTGCTCACTTTCTCATCTGCGGTGATTGAGGAAAATGAGGTGAACGCCGACATCAATTGAACGACGGAGGACATCGCGGATGGAGAAGGCAGCAGCACAACTCTGGTTGCTGATTGCTTAATTTGGAAGCGGCGACGAAATTGCGGTAGCTAGCCAAACCCTAGCCACTACAATATGATTTTATGAAGAAAAAAATAAAAAAATATTGTATAAAAAATTATTTATTTTTTGAAATTGTTGGTTAAAATTAAAAGTTGATATATGCAATCTGCTTTTTTTTATGTTGTCTAAAATTGAATAATTTTGTGTTGATTGATTATGTGTATAATTTTGATGATTGATTTTGTGTAGGTTGATTTTGGTTGATTTATACAGGTTGAAGACCTTCGAAGACCTTTAATGATCCTCTGAAGACCTTCAAAAACCTTTTGAAGACCTCTGAAGACCGTCTGAGGATCTCTGAAGACCTTTTTGAAGATCTTTGAAGACCTCTGAGGACCTCTCGAAGACCTATTTTGAAGACCTCTTTTGAAGACATTTGAAGACCATTGCAATTTTTTTAAAACTTTTGAATATTTATGTATATCAAATTAATTATGATTAAATTAAATAAAAATTTGTAAATATTATGTAAATCGAAATATATATAATTCAGTTTAATTTTAAAAAAATTATTACAAAAAAGTTATTAAATTAAATTTCTTATAAATAAATTGTGAACTTTCTTTTGAAAATCTGTGGAGACATTTGAAGACCTAATGAAGACTTTCTGAAAAAAATAGATTTTTTTGTGCTGAAATTCATTTTTCAAGAAAAATTCAATTTCTCTCGAAAATATATTAATTTCTCGCGAATATGGCATTTTTCAGCTCAGTTTTATTTTTCTGGCATTTTGCAAACTTGGTATTTTTGAAAAAAATATTTTCAAAAATAATATTTTATTTAAAAATGTGATTTTTCCATTTAATAGGATTCTAACCCAAATTTTCCACTAATCTCTAGGTTTCTCAAAGATAGGAGTAAAGTGTTATTTACTAATTTTATCTGCGGGTTTATCATCTCAACTGAAAGATGAAGTAAAGTATTATTCACTTTCCTGGAATGAAAAAAAAAAAGGGTCCATTGCAATTTATAGTGGTGGAAAATAGACGGGAATATTCCCAGGCCTTTCTCTGTAGTTTTTATGGAGGATGCGAGGAGCTGAGGGACATAGGAACTCAGGAGTTTAGTCAAGCAATTGAAGAATTTGTATCTTAGGACCTAAAAGTTTAGAACTTGAAGTTTTCGGAACTCAAAGAGGTTTGAGCAACAACAAATTTAAAGATTGATAGTTTTAACCATATTTTTTAGTAAACGTATTAAATAAATAATGAAATTATAACACTAATAATTACTCAAGTGTAAGAACAAATGTACCAAAGAAACAAAAAAGGAAAAATACTAATCATTATGGAAATGAGATAATAAGATTGCTACATTTAAATTCTTATGCACTAAAATAATGAGGACAATGATTCAATAATTAATGAGTTCAATTATAAATTGGTAAACAACAGTAATTAATGATTTGTAACTCTGTCATCTTTGCTGCAGAATTTTATTTTTTTTATAAGTCAGACAATTAATACATTTAATTTGACAAAATTATAAATTAAATTATAATCATCAGACAATATATCTGTCTGTCTCCTTCTCTGTCTCTGTCTGTGAATGTGATATATCTCTTTGGTCTATATATCAGTGATAAAAGTCAAGAAACAATGAGAAAGATTTCACACCGATTTTCAACTGGGCCATTTCTTGCCATGGATGCCTACATGCACGCTCTCCCATGAGCCACACTGAGCTGGTTTATACCCTTCTTTTCTTCCGCCTCTATCAAAGAAATCCCAATTTTTTTTTCTTTCTTAAAAATATTAAAGCAATCACACACAAAAAGCAAAATAAAGTTTCCACTGTTGTAGACAAGAGAGGCTTTTAACCTTTACTTATTCCCAGCTAATCTCCATTCTCTACTTACTTAACTCTCTAGTCTTCTTCCCTTATATTCGTCTCTCTTGACTATATATTTATTCACATCCTCTTCTTCCTCTTTCTATTTCCTTCATTACCCGGTTTCATTAAGTGCTTTTTTTTTTTATTGTGAGGGGAAAAAATGGCTAAACTTGGAGGCATTCTTGTTTGTCTCTTGATTGTTTTGATGGATATTGTGGCTGGTATTCTTGCTATTCAAGCAGAAATTGCACAAAATAAGGTACGTTAATATTAATATATCATTCACTTATTATCAGCTGAATACACTGTCAACCCTAAAGTCTATGATTCGATTATTTATCTCATAGAAAAAAAATATTAATGAATCTTAATTAATAAATATTTGCTGTGAGAACAGGTGAAGCACTTAAGGCTGTGGATATTTGAATGTAGAGATCCAAGCCATGAAGCTTTCCTTCTAGGGTTAGGAGCAGCAGTGCTTTTAGGGATAGCTCATGTCATAGCAAATTTGCTAAGTGGGTGTTGGTGC
>CAODLS010673806.1:0-10532 GCA_948243855.1 Flueggea neowawraea | reverse complement strand
TCGATCATGGTTTAATATTGGACATACCAATATCAAAACGTTTTTATTTTCTAGAATCTCCAAGTATCTTTCCAAAATACTTAGAAAATCATGTTTTCATGAAATTCTAGTATGAACCAATATCTTTAACCAATATTGGTGATGAGAATCATAATCTTTTATGAAGTAGGCGAACCTTCATTACTTATGCACACTTATGCACAATTATTTTATTCTCTTTACAACCTCCACAATCCCAAAATACTCGTTTTGGGAGTCGTGCAAATTCTCCCTTAATTCGCACTTCCTTCGATACAACATGACTTTACCTCATTCGCATATTCGTAATAAATTACAAATAAAACGGGTATATACGCACTCGCGTATTCCCCAAATAATTGAAATCACATTTCAATTATGTAAATGAGAACTATATTTGCATGTTTTTAAAATAAATTATTTTGAAAACTAATTTTCAAAATAATTTTTGGTAGAAAACACATTTTTCACAATTTTTAAACTTTTAATATTGAAAAAAATTAGAAAAAATAGTTTTGGAACTCAAAACATTGTGAAAAATATATCAAAAATTTCATAAAAATCCAAATTTTAATTCTGCCAAAAATTTTACAAAATTTGGAGGTCGAGACACGTGTCCATACCACGCGTGCACACGACGGACTCCTGATTCTGCCATGTGTCGTCGCCGCATAACGACACGTGTCATGCCAAACACGTGTCACAAATTTCATTGGTCCAAAAATTGGATGGCGTGTATTTCACGTGTCATCGTGACGTGTGTGACATATAGTTGTAGTGCCACATGTCGGTTTCTCATTAGTACAGGTGGCAAGTCAATCCAAAAAATTCTTCTGAAAGCTTCCGCCATGTGTCGATCGATGAGTGGTCCACGTCTCGATCAACTTTGACCTAATTTATTGCTCTGCCAAGTGTCGTATTATGAGTGGATCATGTGGAGGAATCACAACTCGCCACGTTGTCATTCTTATCAGATGAAAAAGTCATCTGTAAGCTTCTAACTCACTATTTTTCGATCGGGTTTTTGTCGATTTGACGACCTTCCAGATAGAATTTTGCAACGAAACTTGGGCAACTAATGTTTTTGAGATCGCTGATCTCAAATATTTTATCAGAATTTTGAAAATCCAACTTTCAGTTTTTGGCTCTGGACGGACTCAAACCAAAAACGTCATTAGAGACAAAAAAATAGAATACAAAAAATTCACGGTAGATATTACAAATAGAGGCCAACAAGAATTTTGAATCATAATCCAAAATTCGCTCTCCGCTCTGATACCATTGAAGAATTCTAACTACCGGTTTAACAAATAAACAGTATATAATAGTAGGTTCGAGTTACATACCTCGATTCCAACGGACGCTTGACCCAACCAACAACGGAAGACAGCGAGATCATGATCGGTTCTATGTTGGTTTCGTGAGCAAACCACGGGCGGGTTGGCGACGGAAGTGCTCTTCTGTTTCGCAGCCTAAATGCCACGCGGATCGGGACAATCGACGAACAAATGATGAGTGGAGAGGGGAGAGATGGAGCATAGGAAAAGAATTTCTTTTCCTTCCCTCCCTTTCTCACGTTTTAGTGGGATTCAAAATTGAAAGAATGAACTTTACTTATTTATAAGTGATAAATGGGTCTAATGGGCTTGGCCTAATAGGCTTGGCCAATGGGCCTTATGGATCCATCTCAATTGGGCTCGTCAAATGGACTCGGTCCAGTCCCAGTTCACATATTGACCCACCGAATTCGGTTCATCCGTCATGAGCGGACCACTTTTTTCAACAATGACTGTGAATAAATGATTAAGAAATAAAAGCCTTTATTATAATAGTGCATAGAAACAGATAATTAAGAGATATAATTAGTTTCCTCATCAGCATATACAAATAAAATATAGTGGAGCAACACAAGATTGGATTTATCAAATAATGATTAATGAAGGGAAGTATCGTCTACTGCTAATTAATTCATATTCAATCTTATACTTATGAAACATGACATATGTATAAACCCCACCATTAAGTAATATTGATATATTGTCCAAAAAATAAGTAATTTTGATATATAAGTTGTCTTACACTCATTGATTCTTCCAAATATTGATCCTAATCAAGCACTCAGCCTAGCCTTACCATTTCTTTCTTCGTTTTAACCTACACTTCTCCTAAATCTTATTACACAAGACTCGTATATTTGCAAATTATCTAAGCATACACATGATATTATTGCCCTACGATTTAAATTTAAAACAAATCTCATATATAGTTAGTTTATGGTTTATAATATAAATGAGATTGCTTTTAAATTTTGTTGTGAATCATGTTCTTTGATGTTTCCGCTTTAAGTCCATCCACAGAGATTTTGTCTGCTTTGATCTCATAGATTATCACCGTTTTGTCTTTAAAAAAGACATTTCAGTGGTTTCAGAAATTAAGGTGCTTATAAACGAACCATGCCCTCAACTGTTACACGATATAAGAACATGATACTATAATTTTTTTATATTTTCAATAGATAATTTCAATATTTAGAATAGAGCAGTTGAGCTCTGAATTATTATCTTATAGCAATAGGGTGAAACTGTGGAGAATATAAGAGCGGTTGAATATCACCAACGTTAGAGAGTAAGTGAAAGAGAAACGGAAAGAGGGGGCAGCTGCAATAAAAGTTGGAAGGGAAATTGACGGCGTTGGGGTTTTAGTTGACGGCGTTATGATTGTAGTACCAGCGAAGCCACATGACTAGTTTTTCAATTCAATACAAACTCACAGATGGACATTTCGCCATTTTTGTTGTGGGCACCCACTTTTGATATGTCCCACCTTTCATTTTCCTCTTTGCCAGTTGTCTTTTCTCTTCCCATTTTGCCCCTATATTCCTTCCTCATTTACAATTCCACCCTGGCCTCCAATGGTATCCACATGCGAGCCCAACTGGGACAAATCAGCCCCTTGATGGATACAGCAAGCTAGCATAAAAAAAGGGTAATTTGGAATGAAGAAGATGGTAATATTGTAATATAAGAAGAAAACAAGGGTGTATTTAGAAGGAATTATGTCTATAATATGATGCCACCTTATGTGCCTTAATTAGGAGGGACAGTTAGCTGGGAGAGTTGAGTTCTTTTGAGGTCGATTTTGATAGCAAACAACAACGAACGAGGAGTGTTTTTGAATTTTAGTAAGTCCAACAATGATTTTAATACATGCATAGCTTTATATATCTGTAATTTCAATGTTATTGATGCTATATATGATCACGTACGTTCGTGTTTGTAATTAACTCGTGAATTTTGTAATTTCTTGTATCTTTAAACAGAATTTTGAGTTGAGAAATTAAGGAGTCAGCTTGAGAGGTAAATATGGGGTACTGGAAATCCAAGGTTCTTCCAAAGATCAAGAAAGTTTTCGAGAAGGATAGCGCCAAGAAGGCTGCTGCTGCTGAGGCTTGCAAGTCTTTTGATGGCTCCAAGGTCTTTTTCTTCTTTTTTTTTTTAAACCATATGCATATATATACACATGCATGTATATATATTCACCTACCTTATAAAGCTGGTTTGAATATTGGGATGAATTGTTTGGACATGTTTTGATTGGTTTCAGGAAGAGATAAGCAAGGAGTTTGAAGAGAAAAAGACTGAGCTCCAACCTAAAGTCCTAGAAATCTATGAAGCATCATCAACTGAGATCAAGCTGAAGTAACCATATACGCATATATATGATCAATACATGAAGATTGTTTATATAAACTTTTTATTTAATTTTGATTGATTGAAACAGACTTTGGTGAAGGAATCTAAAGAGGCAGAGCTAAAAAAACACTCTCCTTTGGTTCAGAAGTTCCTTGATGAGCTTGCGAAGATTGGTAAATCATTGTTCCATTCATAATTTATATTTATATATCATTTGATTCATTTATATACGTTTTTTGATATTTATATGCATGGTGATAATTAAATACAGAGTTTCCGGGATCAAAAGCAGTGACAGAAGCAACATCAAAGTATGGAGCAGCCTATGTGCCAGGTCCAGTTTTCTTTATATTTGAGAAAGTTTCGACCTTTATCGTTGTAGAAGAGAAAGAGAAAGCGGTGGATGCACCGGCTGAAGAGAAGAAAGAAGAAGAGAAGAAAGAAAAGGAAGCAACAAGTGAAAGCAAAGAGAAAGAGATAGTTGTTGAAGAAGAGAAGAAAGAGGAGGTGGTGGTTGCGGAGGTTGAGAATAAAGAAGAAGAAACAAAGCCAGCAGAGCCTGAAGCACCGCCAGCTACGGCGGAGCCTCCAAGACCGAAGAAGCAAAGCCAGCAAAACCTTGAAAAGTTTTAAAGAAAAATCATTCATCATCATCAAGTGATCAAGTGGGTATTTTGTGAATTATAATATGAATTAAAGTCCAAAAAAAAAAAGGATTTGATTTGTTATTCTTTATTGTGTATCCTCTTTATCTCCTTTAATTTCTATTGGGATTTGTTTGTTAATTATTATGTGTATTACTGTTTTTCCCTGTGAATTCAAGTTGTAAAATTTAGAGATGTCTATAGGTGAATTGCATGGTGTAAATTCCTTCTCTCTTTCTAGACATTAAACAAACATTTGATCTTATTGATGAAGCAGTCGTTTCTGTTCAGTTTTGTGACTTAATTTTTGTAACATACATGTCCATATGTTTGGTTGTCCTGTTATGAGTGTTGATAACAATCTGTCCTATGAATCTTTCTTGCCCCATGCAGCCTAGTCATAAGAATTTTAATCCTTAAATGGCTAGGAAAAAAAAGGTGATTTTTCTCATGATTTTTCCATATACTTTGTTTTATACCAATGTTGGTACAAGAGTTAATTTTAACATTAATAAGTCGTGGACTCAATTTTTTATTAGAGCAAATAAAATAATTTATATAAAAAATATATAATTTGCTCCATAATTTTATGGTTGAAGATAATTTCCACATTAGTATTTAATATATTGTAGAGTTTTGTAAAATCTTGATTGAGCTGTAAATTTTATAGATATTGTCTAGAGAAAACATATAATATTGTCGTTTAGTAGGGCCATTTTGCGTAGACAAAACAGAAGAAGATAAGCATGTTGGGTTTTGTACTTGGTTTCTTTTTGTTGGCTACCTATATGATGATGATATAAGAGAAGATGGGAAATTTGCCCGGACGACAAATGGGGTTCGAGTAATGCATGGTGTCGTTTGCTGTAGTTACATGCCACTCAAATGACTCAATACATATCGGTTCCTGCTATTATCTTCTGGCGAGCTTTTCTCCTACTTAACATTTTTTTGTTTGTCCTAAAAAATAAATAAGAGATCAATATATAGTAATTTGTAATAACAGAGCCGTCTCAAGACTAATTGTGCTCTTAGGCAATCATATTTTAATAATTTATAATGATATAAAAAATATTATAAATGATTGAATTCGTTTTCGTATACAAATCAATGATTTTTTTAAAAATATATTCACACAAAGAAAACAAATATTAATTTTAAATTTAAATATTTTTATGTCAAATAAATATAGAGAAAAAGATGAAAAAATGCATTTGAAAAATGAATTTATATTTTTTTGATAAAGTTAACCTTGCAAGTGTTTTTTTTTTCTCATCATCATAAGATCTATGAAAGAGTTTATTTCAAGCCAAATATATACATTGTTATGTTAATTTATATGAAACAAAAATATAAAACCAAAACCATAATAAAAGAACTAATTCATTCATTAGAAATTTGAAATACTAACAAAAAGTATATCCATATAGATCAAATAAACGAACTTTTGAGTGTTTCCAAACTAATATTTTAATTAATTTCTAATACATTTTTGCTTTAAAAGATAATAAAAAATAATTAAAATTTCTTAAATTTAAAATCAAATGAGTAAATCTAGACATGTAAAAATCGAACCAAACCAGTCAAAATTGAAACCGAAAAGGAACTGGCCGACCAAAACCGGATAACTGCGGCTTTAGGTTTCGGTTCAAGGGTGTTGAGAACTGTGGAACCACCAGTTCCGAACCAGTTGGAATCGGCGGTTCGGACGCCGATTAAATTGGCAGTTTAATCCTTATAAACCAATAGTTTTAACCCAAATTAGTGGTTTAAAACCTTTTAAAACCAACATTTTAATCAAAATCAGTGGTTCAACCTTCCAAAATCATAGATTAACCTCCTAAATCACCGATTTTAACCCTTTTAGACCATCATTTTTAATTAAAATCAGCAGTTTAACCTTCATAACCTCCATTTTAATATTATTTAAAAAAATAAAAAAAAAATTGATTCAAACTGGACTGAACAATTGAACCACTATAAACCATAATCGAAACCGAACCTCCCAGAACTGTTCCTAGGTGGTTTGGTTGTGGTTCCATAGTTCCAGGAACCGGAACTGCCTGTTCATGAACCTGCAACATGTCTTAGTAGATCAAGTATGAATGGAAGATTTTACTAATATTTTGATTAAAAGTTGGAGTCTTTTTTTATAACATCAATTATAATTTTTAAGTCCCTTTTGTAAGCTCTTATATATATATGTTCTGATTTTAAACTCATTTCATAAGTAGATGAAATTTATTTTTTTAAAATATAATTCAATTTTATTTATTTAATTTTTAAAAGTCCTAATTTTTAATTATATATTTTTAAATATAATAATTTTGTAAAATAAAAAAAAAATATGGGGCCCCACTAGACACATGAGCCTTAAGCCGGGCATGTGTGGCAAGATGTGGAAAGAAATTTGGTGGCAATTAATAGAGGATTAGGGAGTGTTTGTGGGTACAAATAAACCAAAAAAAAAATAGAAGAAAATGCACAAAGGCCATGTTTCTTTGATGCTAGGGCTTGAACGGATTGCCAATAATTGGTTATTCTTTAAAGATTGAGCACGACAAATATGACACTTTGACAGGGACACTTATGCAAATAACTAGTGCTATTTGTTAGATTTCAAATATATTGATATAACATATTATATATTTATTATATTATAAATTGAACTATCTCTCAATTTATTTATTTTTTTAAAAGGATAAGGGGTGAGTAAAGTCCAAAATCGTTTTTATTCCCTACCCACCTTCAAGTTCGAACCCTGGAAGTCCCCAAGGTAGAAAGAAGCATCAGCCTCTCAATTTATCAAAATTAAACTTTTTTTATTTTAAAGATTGGGTTATGTAATATTTCAACATAAATTCATCTCTTGAATTCCTTTTAACTAAAAGAATAAAATTCATATTTTTTTTATAAATAATTTTATTTGCTTGTATCAATAATTCAATTTTAAACTTCTTAATATTGGAGTTATAAAAAAAAATTCATACAAAATCACTATTAATATAATTAATCAAAAAATTGTTTATCTTTTCTTTTGTGCTTTCTTCATTAGCCGAGAATTAGTTTGTTTAAAGTGATATTGTCTCTTTATGGAAACATATATATAATAAATTCTATTCATGGTAATAACTAATAAGAGACCATTTTTAATTTTGCTTATAGAAATAAAACAAAAAAAAAAAGAAAAATAATGAAATAAGATGGGCCACGAAAAAATTGGAAACAGAAGCCCAAGGACCTCGAGAGAAGAGGATCAGGAGAAAGTAAAAGAGGCCCAAATCCAATAACACCCACTGCAGTCAATAACTTCGTCTATTTTTTGTGGGTGCCTCTGTTGTGTCATTGCTGCAGCAGCTCCTGCAACTGCAAACGCATGCCACTTCCTGACTCTAATGCCACTTCCTCAGCTTAAAGGTAAAAAGCACACAAAATCATATGCTGGGTTAGTTTCTGTTTGCTAGTTTTTTATTGGTTTGATCTTTTCGTTGTTATACATGTGTTGCATGGGTATGTTGATTCATACTTTCAAGGTTTATTGTCTTGTTCTTGATAGGGATGGTGTTGATTGAATTTTGCTTTGCATGTCATGTTGTTGTTGGTTTTATAATTTTAGTGGTGACAATGTGAGAATTGAATTCTAATTGTATAATATTTTGTCCTTTTTTATGTTTTTAAAGTAATTAACTTTGGTAAATTCTGGATTAGGAAACTGAATTTTTTTGATTGGGTAGTTTGTTTTACTCCTGAAGAATTTTTCTGGTGTGTTGGAAAGTTTTGATTCTATGCGTCCTTATATCTGTAAGGTTGAGTTAAGCTCCATTTTAAGCGAAGTCACCGTAAGTTCACAAATTTATTGTTTTCAGATCGTTTATACAAGATTTTATGTTTTTCTTTGGAAAATATTCGTTCTAGAAAAAGATTTCTTCTTGAAATGTTGCATTTTTATGTCTCTTGCTTAATTTGATTGTTTTCTTTGACCATCTCTTTGATACTGTTTTACTTCCCATTCTCTATCAGATGAAATCTTTACCGAGTTCCTGTCCAGATAACAGAAATGTAGAACAAGCCAATGGTGAAGAAAACGCCTCACAACTGGAGATATTTAGCCGCCAAATCGATGAAATGTTTTCAAAAGTTGATGAAGTGAGTTTTATTATCATACCTGAACTGTATACATTTCATTGGTGTGGAAATCTCTGCTTCATCTTAATAAATGATGCATTGCTGTTCAAAGATGGAGCATTTTGAGAGTTTATAGTCACAATTTCTTGGTTGAACTTGTGAGTATGCAGGCTTGGAAGGCGCATTTCTTTTTTTACATGAGCACGTAGATGAAAATGAATGATTATGCTAGCCTATTATAATAAAATTTGTGAACAAAGAAGGTTTGTATTACTTGGTGGCATAGCAAACATCAAAAAGAATGTGGACAATCAACTTCTTGATGTCAAGCTTTATGTTTATGTTTTTCTTTCTCTGGAAAGCATATGCAACTTTGTGCTCCCTTTTTAATCTCATATTAAAGTCTGCCCTGTCTTTGTCGCAGCTTGAGCAAAGAGTAAATGCAGTTGAACAATACTATGCAAATGCAGATAATAAGAAGTCGAACCTGGCCAAGTGCAACTCAATTCTTAAGGATAAAGTCAAGGAAAAAAAACTGGTGGCCACTGAGAAGCAGCAGCGTGATGCATCTCAGAGGGAAGCAGCTGCTGAAAAGAGAATGATAGAGCTTATGCGCCTGTTTGCAGTAATATTTCACCAGGCAAGCTATGATGCCTTGCAACTGTTTATGGAAACTTTGAATGTGGTTTGGTTCCAATATATTTTTACTTTTTGTACAAACATTGGAGCATTTAAACCTTTTACTTTGGCTTTTTCTTGCACGTATGTTTTTGCTTCCTATTTCAAACTCAAGACAAAATGGAAATTTTGTTTTCTTTCTTTCAAGTCCTATTATTCTTGCTCTTCTTGACAAATATAGTGCTCATATTCATACAAGGAATGGAAAGATCTTTTTCCCGAACAAGGATTTTCCATGTCTGTTCTGCTTACTGCGCATGTTAGTTTAGCCACCATTGCTTCCTGCTGGTGGAATTTTTAAAATAATTTTTTTACTGTAGACATTACTGTATCTTTTTTTTTTCTCCTTTTGTTTTTTAATGCATTCTGCTGATGTCTAATTTTCTGTCCTTATTTGTTTCAATCATACAGCTCCTCTACGGATGAGCTATGTTTTTGAATCCCTTGAGGGTTTTTAATTTGACACCTAAGCATTTTATTTTGTTACTTTTTTCTTGATAGATTACTCAGCACAAGTGGGCATGGCCTTTTATGGAACCGGTAGATGTTGTTGGTCTTAATTTGCATGATTATTACAAGGTAAATCTGACTGCTGCTTTTAAATGTTTCCAGTTGTTCAAAACAACCACTTTTATAGATGTGTGTAATTTTTTGTTCTTGCATGGTCAGGGCTAGTGTATTGTGACCATCAGAGTTGATGTAGTTTTCCTTCTGTATTGAAAAATTGATTAACATGCCTACGGTTGTACTTGCTAGGTTATTGAAAAGCCAATGGATTTTGGTTCAATAAGAAAGAAAATGGAGGCTAAGGATGGCACCGGATATAAGAATGTACGAGAGATATATGCAGATGTTAGGCTGGTTTTTAAGAATGCAATGAAGTACAATGATGAAAGAGATGATGTCCACGTAATGGCAAAAACTATGTTGGAAAAATTTGAAGAGAGGTGGCTGCTACTTTTGCCTAAAGTAGTTGAAGAGGTTAGATTGCTACCAGTTTGAGAATTTTCATTTTACTTAGCTGGTTCTTTCCCAAGACCTTTTCTTTTTGTATTAATTGTCTCTGTGGTGGAGATTCAAGTATTTTGGGCTCTTGAAAAGTTTGCTACTCGAATGGCATGCAGGAAAAAAGAAGTGTAGAGGAAGAAGCCGCAACGCAGTTGGCCATGAAACAAGCGCAGGAGACTTCTCATTCCAACATGACTAGAAATTTGAGCAATGAAGTACGTCAAGATTTGCGGCTTCTATGTCAAGCTGCGAAGCCACCCTGTTATAATGTTCATCTTATTTGGGAACATAGTTTGTTAGATAGGTTGAATTGTCTACTTTGATTGCTTTCAGCTTTCTGAAATTGAGATACATCTGGAGAATCTCA
>CAODLS010673680.1:0-16701 GCA_948243855.1 Flueggea neowawraea | reverse complement strand
AAAAATAGATTCATTCTTATATTTTAAATTTTTATTATATATTTTATTAATTACCATATAAATTGGTTAATTGATATACATGTCTAATGTAAACATATTTATTATTATTTTTATAACATATTATGTCACACATGTCATGTTAGTAAAACGTCAAATATCATTAATTGAAATTGACATATGTCAATATTTCAACATATATATTTTGCTTTATATTAATATATAGATTTGATCTTTTAAATGTTCAATCGATTAGTTTAAATAGTAGGGAAGCAATTAAAGTTTAGATCAATTTTGTAGAAGGAAAGAAAATTGAGCTATGGTGATGTAAGAAGGTCAATAATAAAATAGTGGATGAGAATATACATGTGGTTTGTCTTTTTTTTTTTTGAAGAGACATGTGGTTTGTCTTTAGAATGAATGTAACTTCATCCTAAAAGACATATTATGGAGATTGTTACATGCTTTTAAACACAAGAGACCTTATAATTTATAGGAGATGGTGATTTATTTTGGTTTTTCTGTATTATACTATTATGGTAAAAAAGAATTAGTGGGATAATAAAAAGTAGTGAGACAATAATAACATTTGGTGATACAATATTAACTTTATTGCAAGGATTATATTTTTTGTACTCTTTTTATCTACATCTAAGTTTTCTGATTATCTTAATTTATTATGACAACAATAAAATATGTACGTGCATTCTCTACTTATACAATAGATGTATTTGTTTGGTATATATTGATTTTGTATAAAGTTAATTTGCACCTAAAAAAATATGTACTCTCTCTATTTTTACACTACATAATCTACTTCTATAATCTATTTTTACTAAATTTATCTCAAATAAACACACCTTATTCAAATTTACATGATGAATTTAAAATTCTTGTTTATAGAAAGGCACGAATTCAAAATGCAAAAAATAATTGATTTTTATTATCTCAAATCCCAATATATCTATTTTTTGATGTTTGTTTCCCAAATAAACCGGTAGAGCCACCCAGCATCCATCAGATATTAACGAAAAGATATAGAAAAATGTCTCTACAGGGACTGCCCCATATTTAGAGGGCACCCACCCTTCAAACTGCCGTCAAGAGAATTGATGGGTTTGATTTTCAATCCAAACCAACACGCAAGGAACCAGCTATACGCCCTTTTCAAACCAGCATAGGCCTCCAATGACCTTCTAATCTTCTATTGGAGTACCAGCTTTGAGGCAGTCAACATTTTTTTGGTCAAGATAGACTTTTATAAAATGATCAACACTTTCTTTAATAAATCACCTAAGTAGGGTTGTTATGCGTATTAGTAATAGGGCCACGAAACATGATTATAGTATCTCTTTCGACTATCACACGCTCATGACACTGGTTTCAAATAACGCGGCCATCAAGAACGTGTTCCACCAGTTCTGCCCATTTAATGATATATTTCCATGCAAGAGTCAAAAGACTGTTTTCTATTCAATTAGTTGACTTCATGTGTAATTTTTTAAATCAAATATCATGTTAAATATTTATATTCTTCATTACTTAAATAAAAAATATTGAGATATATTTTTGTTTATGTATTTAAATAAACTATAAAAAAATTCTTATCTCAAATAATAAAATAAATTCGTGGTTTAAAAATTCCCGCCACATCGCAAGGGCCTCATGCTATTTCAATTAAAATCAGAAGAGTCAAAGTAACAAAACCGAATCCAAGAATGGGGTGCACCCCATCTCTGAGTGCCTGACATAGAACTAACCGCCTTAGCCACCTCTTTTTTAGTAGATTAGGGTAGCTAAACTAGTTTACAGAGGTACTAATCGTCCTTGAGTTAATCGAAAATGATTATTCTTCAAAAAAAAAAAGGTAATCTAAAATGATTTAGGAGTCGTGTATGCTAGATCTCATAAAATAAAAAAAAAATAAAAAAAGTTTGCTATGCATCTAGGAGGCATAAAAAACTTTAATTTGATGCCATTTTGGTTAATTCAGTATTATTATTTTTATTAAATTATAAAAAAATAATAGTAAGGATATCAATTACTACCCTTCATTCCTATAGTTTTTTTTCCGTCCATTTTAAATTATAAAATAATTTTTTATTTTAGAAAATAGTCACAAAGTATTATACAAAAATTTATTATTTATTTAATAATTTATCACTAAAATTTTGTTAAAATGGCACTTGCAAAAAATTGAAGCATCAACTCCATAATGATGCTTGTATAACAAAACATTGATGTTGTAATAAAGATATAAAAAAATGTGTGTGGCTTAATCTTGGTTTAACTCAAGCTAATTTATAAAATTATTCTCAATTTCATAAATTAATTTAAGTTTAGATAAAAAAATTGGCTAAACTTCACACACGAGTATTCTTATAAAGATAGCATATCCAATGGTGTTATTTATTTTTTAGAGTATTTTTAATAAAAATAAAGAGTAATTTTAATTTTATAGATTTAAAATAAAAATTTTCTCCAATGGTATTTTTTAACTCTTCTCTTTATTTTATTAATTCTTACAAAATATAAATACATAAATAATTTAGAAAAAGATTATTGGAGATAGCATGATGAATAAATAAAATAGAATGAAGAAACAAAAATCAGCTATATGAGAACTATAAACTTTTGATTTATACCCTAATTAATAAGTACGTCATCTCATTTTCTAAACGTAACATATACATTTTTAAAATTTATTTTTGATTGACGAAATAAACGAAAATAAAATTTTACAAAAAGGCCCTGCTTAAAAAGTCATTCGAAACAAATCCTTACACAAACGATTCTCTCTCTCTCTCTCTCTCTCCTCTGTCTCTCTCTCTCTCTCTCTCTTTCTCTCTCTCTCTCTTACTTCTTCTTCGTCACTCCTAACCTTCTTCCTTAGATCGATAAAACTAGTACCGGATGCAAAATGAGACGCATTTCAACAGACCCAAATTATCTCTATCCCTATTGTCTTGAACCCTAACATCGTGTTCTTTCTCTTTGACTTTGTCGGAGGAATCGTTGTTGTTCCTATTTCGGCGGGACCGAGAAGAGGAGAGGATGAATCGATGGGTCCATCGTAGGAGCGGCACGTGAAGCACAGGACTGGGTAGTGTGAGGGGTGGAGGAGGAGGATGAGATACGAGAGCGTTTAGAGGCGCGAGTGGTGGGTCCGGTGGATGAAGAAGGAGCAGCTGAGGAGGCCTCCGCCCGCTTCCGGCTCCGAGTTTTAGATCGAAGAAGCTAGGAGGAGATAGCTTTCAGATTTTTTGCTCGAAGAAGAGAAAAGGAGATAGCTTTCAAATCTGAAACTCGGAGCCGATTTCAAAGAAGAGAGGTCGATGGGTCGATTTCAGATTTGTTTTTCTTCTTTGAGATTTCGGCTGTTTCCAGTTGTTTTGAGAGTTCGGTTGTTTTTAGTTGTTCCAGTGATCAGAGTTTCCGAACAGATTTGATCGATTGAAATTTGATTATTGTTGAAAACTCTGGTTGATGACTGTTCTGTTTAGGGCTGTTGAAATTTCTTTATTATTGTTCTGTTTAGTTCCTATTTGGAATTTGAGATGTAAAAAAAACTAAGATCTTGCTTGTAAATGTCTGGAATTGCAATTTGTTTGATAAGATTTGATCAATTCTGAGACTGTTTGTCATTCATTTTTTTTTGATGTTGCTGTTCCTGATGTGTTTGGAGGTTCTCTGTGATTGGGGGTGAAGAATCAATCAAAAATTTGACAATAAGTGAAGGAAATCTTACTGTTTTGGCACCTTGCTTTTGTTTGAATGTTTGATTTGGGTTTGCTAGCTTGAATTTTGCGAGTTTGTTTTGATTTTCTAGTTCAGTTGCAAAGGAATGATGAGTTTTGATTTTCCGGGTTCAGTAGCTTTTTGTATGGATCGACCAAATTGTTGCAAGAAAAGTAGAAGAAAATAAAATTAAGTTTGATTATGGAGAGTTGAATTTAAAATTGCTTCTACCGTTTGAAAAGGAAATTAGGGTTTTAATACATTTTTATCTTTAAAAATTTATTTAAATAAAAAATATAACACGTCAATAATTTATTAATAGACCATTAATAAAAAAATTAAAATATAATTTAATTTTTTATCTCGAAAATATATATAAAACATCTTAAAAATACGAGGATCGATATCTTAATGAGAGTATATTTTAGGAAATTTTCCTAAACTTTATTATTCACAAACAAATAAATAATCAATTTAATTTTCTAAAAATAAATAGTTAAATATAATTTTTATTTTATATTTAGAGATAAAAAATAAAATAAAAAATATATTAGTGTTTATTTTTTTTATAAAAATTATAATAAAAAATATTTTAAATTTAAACAAAGCATTGAAAATGCTATAAGCCACGATTTGTGAATGAAGCTTTAAAGGGAAAATTACATAATTATACTACAATTAAATATGAAAATTAATTTTTAGACTCAGTTCAAACAACTTCTCATAAATAGAAATTACGCTCTAAATTATTTATAAAAATGTCAAATTTATAACTCCAAATATCTTTAAAAGGCTTTATTTGATATTTTTTAAAATAATTTTTTTAAAAAATAATATTTTTAAATAAAAATTTGAACATATTTTTATTTATTAAAATTAAAATTATATTTATTTATTTATTAAATTTAATATTTTATTTAAAACATTTAACATAATTAACTGAGCTTTAAATGAATGTAACGCTCCTCTAGGCGCATAACACGTTGTAACTTAAATTCCCATTATTAAGAACTTCAGATCAAAACTGCAGGGTCCTACCATTAGCCAACCCAAGGTTCGACTTGGTCCACTAAAAATGGCTCCTCCAACCCCCGAAGCCTTTAATTTTGTTAACTTTTTCATTCTATTACTACTAATTTAAAATTACAATAATTAATTCATCGGAAATTGCATGAAAACAACCTATTATTCTGGGAATCTGTGTATTTCACATTGGAGACATAAAATTAATTAAAGTTTTCCTCTAACTGTATGTGTTAATTAATTCTTCCACTTTCGAGAAAATATTTTTGATTGACAAATAATTAGTATATGCCCACTTTAGAGTATAGTGTGATCAAGTAGTGCCAAAGTATTAAAGTGCCGGTCGGTCCATGAAGACAAGTTGTAGGTTTTTACTCTTTGTCTCCACTTTGGTGGTGATGGCATTAATACAAAAGCTCCCAATTAATCATATGCTGCGACACAAATAAGTGTAGGCAACGGCTATAATGTTGTTCATTTAAGAGCCACACCAGGTGCAATAGTATCAATTTTGCTTCAATAGGTTCCAATGCTCCTTACCAGTTCCCTTTTTCTCTTTGTTCTTATTCTAATAAATTTCCAACCAATTGGTTCAGTCTATTTAATAATTACTTTAATGTAGAAATCAGCTGAATTTAAGTTGGTTATTTTGAGTTAAAGCAACTTAATTTTGATAAAAAAATAATTCATAGGGATTTTTGGTCTACTACTTGGATCAACTTAAAATGATTATATGGAATTGCTATTGTCTTCTTTTTACAAAAAGTATTTTTTTAAAAAAAAAATCTTATAAAATCAAAAAGATTTTAAACATAATTTTTTGAATATATTCTTTTAACTAATAACTTGTACAATAAACAATTTATATTTTTGAGGGGTTATTATTAAGGATTTTATAACGATAGTTAATGTACTTTAATTATTTTTTAATATATGTACTATAACTTTAAAAAATATTTTTTTAATAGAAATGACTACATTTTTTTATAAGATAACAATTAATGTGTCGACTGCAGTGGTAAAAATATTTTCTAAACTTCTTACAAGTTACAGTTTAGAATTAATTCAAGTTATGCATTTGTTGAAAAAAAAACACTACTAAACTGTTGGGATCAGAAACAAATAAAAAGGCTTGATCTCAACTGAAGGTTTTCAATTGCATCCCTAAGCTTTAATTTTTGGTAATTAGGACCATAAACTTTAGGAGTTTTGTCAACATGAATCCTTCATGTAGCGAAGAACCATAAACTTGAGGAATTACTGTTTAATTTCCATAATTAATGATTCCTTATAGTATGATTAAGTGGAGGAAAGAAAATTCCCATTCCCATGATCCAGATGGTAATGACAAAGCGAGCAGCCATGGAAACAGGTTTTGGTTCAAACAAGCAAAAGCAATAGTGGGAAGAACCTCGAGAAACAAAGGTGGAAGTTGATTTTTGACCTCCTCTCATCAACTTCTAAACAAAGAAGACGAAGAAGAAGAACCCACTTATTTGAACTTGAAAAAGTGAAAAGTGAGCCCTTTATAGTTTATAGATATCGAAATGCCAATTTCCATAGATAATACATACTTTAAATGATACCTAAGGGCAGCTTTATTCTTAATTTCTTCTATTATGGAAGAAATAGTATTGAAATGTTAAAAAAAGTGAAGGTTGTGTAGGGCATAAGAATGGTACGTGAAACAGAATAAAAGAAGGGGTGTGAGGTAGGGGCATGCGTGTCAGAATATCATGCAAGTACGGATTACGGACAGAAGATCGTCTTGTTCAGCACAAAATCAATGCTTCCTGTTTTTTTTTACACCATGATTGCTTCACCCTCCTCAACCTCGTTTTACCAATTTCCGACGTGTCACTTTGGAATCTGGATTCATACCTTCTCATACTGTAATCACTACCATTTTTTGACTGATATTTGCTATCGTATGTAAGAAAAATAAAAATTATAATTGGCATGAGATACTTATCATTGCTTTGAAGGGCAAAGAGTAGAAATCATGTTCTTCGTAGTAGCTAAAATCAGCGGCGAAACTAGGAATCTGATTAAATGGAGTTTAGATCTATTTAATTACATTTTTTGCTCAACAATGTGTATGAAAAAAATATATAAAATTAAAAAATTAAAATAAATTAAATTAAATATTCAAATACATGTAGTAATTATATAATTATTTTTTTATTTTAATGGGTGAAACAACGTCGTTTTATACAATTGATTTATATATATATTTTAAAACCATAAGCGAAACGACCTATGATTTAAAAATAAAAAAATAGGTATTGTACTTCGTCTTTCTCGCCCTTGGTGCCTCCGCCTCCAAGCTCTAACAATAGTGGCCCTTCCTCGAAGCCCCGTCAAATGAGGGCTCTAATCCTCCTCTGGTGCCCCTGATCCCTTGGTGGCTCTGCCAGTGACTAAAATGATTAATTGGTTAATAAGTTGGGTAAGTAGCGACAATGGAAGAGTAACAAATCGAAATTGGTATTAGAATTGGAGTTGAGGAAAAAGTCCGAACTTCAAGGAGTGATACTCCAAACTTCCGGTGTGGTCGACCCTCTGCCAGTGAGCAGTGAAAATGTAATAATTCTCCCTTGGATTGTAAAAATCATGCAAGTTAAAAAAAAGTTTCATTGCAGATAAAACTGTAATAATCATATGTAATATGATAATGTCATGATAGTAACTTTGTTATGCTGTAATAATAATGTGTAATATGAATATCTTTCAAATATATTTTTTAATAAATTTGTTTAAAAAGAAAATATTTGATGAATTAACTGATATGTTTAAAGATTTTTATACTTTTAAATTTATAGTAAACTAAATTATTTAACATGTATACTTTTAATTATCATAACTTTTGCATTCAGGTCAGTAATTATAATTTAATTTCATTATTCTTTTTCTTATAACTCACTAATTAGTTTTTCATTTTAAAAAAAAAACTCACTAATTATAGTTTAATTATTAATCAACAAGACTTGAGAGGACTAGCCGACTAGTGAAGTGAAGTCTTTTCAATCAAGACAACCTCACCGCACTACCAATGTGCACATTTCCACTTTTCAGTTTTACCGACCCTTTCAATCACTTCCCCTCAACTTCTCCTTAATTACACCTACACCCTTCTCCTCCACACAGACCCACTCACTTAACTAAACCCCAACACAGACACACTCTCCACCCACTCACTCCTAAAAATGTCGCATTTGGTGCTCATCTTCTTCTTCCTCACCCTCAGTTTTCTCCATGCCACTCCAAGCCCCGACCTCCACCCTCTTCTTCTGTTCAAAGCCACCTCAGACACCTCCAACAACCTCAAAGACTGGTCCAACTACACCAACGTTAACCCATGTTCTTGGACCGGCGTTTCCTGCCTCAAAAACCGGGTTTCACGGCTAGTCCTCGAAAAACTTGGCCTCCATGCTTCCTTCGAACCCTTGACAGCTCTAAACGAACTTCGCGTCCTCAGCCTTAAAGGCAACAACTTTACTGGTCCTATACCTAACCTCTCCAACCTCACTGCTTTAAAGCTTCTGTTTTTATCGCACAACCACTTCTCCGGCAACGTCCCTGAAACGGTGCCGTCTCTTCTTAGACTCTACCGTTTGGATCTGTCTTTCAATAACCTCTCTGGTAACGTACCTGAAACCCTCAACGGTTTGACTCACTTGCTAACTCTGCGGTTAGAGTCGAACCGGTTCACCGGTTCAATTTCCAGGTTAAATCTCCATAACCTCCAAGATTTTAATGTCTCCGGTAACCGTCTCTCCGGAGAAATACCCAAGTCTTTGTCTGGGTTTTCCCAGTCAACATTTGGTCAAAACCCCGGCTTATGTGGATCCCCATTGCAGAAATGCGAGGATGTTCAGTCCAACCCGACAAAACCCGGGTCCGACGGAGCTATAGCGTCTCCACTAGGAACTACTGTATCATCAATGCCGAGTTCAGCATCGGAACCGAGCAACAAATCAAACAGTACTAACCATCTGGTGGGTACCAAGATCAGTCCTTTGGCATTAATAGCAATAATAATAGGTGACGTGTTGGTTCTCTGCCTTGTTTCTCTACTCCTTTACTGCTACTACGTCTCAAAAATGAAAGAAGCGAGGAAGTCAAAAATGCTGGAGACAGAGAAGATAGTTTACTCATCGAGCCCGTACCCGAACCAGGCGGGTTTTGGTGGGTTGGAGAGAGGGAAAATGGTGTTTTTCGAGGGAGTGAAGAGGTTTGAGTTAGAGGATTTGTTGAGGGCATCGGCGGAAATGCTGGGGAAAGGAGGGTTCGGGACGGCGTACAAGGCGGTGCTGGACGACGGGAGTGTGGTGGCGGTGAAGAGATTGAAGGACGCGAATGTGGGTGGGAAGAGAGAGTTGGAACAACACATGGAGGTGTTGGGGAGGTTAAGGCATCCCAATTTGGTCAGCTTGAGAGCTTATTACTTTGCAAGAGAAGAGAAGCTTTTGGTCTATGATTACATGCCCAATGCTAGCTTGTCTTGGCTTCTTCATGGTAGGTTCCATTTCCCAACTCGCAATTTTCCTACATTTCTATTACTACATGTTAATGGGTTTTGATTCAATTTTCTTGGAAGCCAATAACACGTGAAATTACATTTACAAATGCATAATCGATTGTTCCTGTGCGTGATTTTAATGATATGATTAATACTGAGGCTCCAGGAATTGATTTCTGGGTAGATCAGTTAAGAAAGTGTGAAATTATGGGACGTACAAGTGGGGTCCAGTGAGAAAATTAAATTCCAAATTAGTACAAAAAAATGTAAAAATGGATAACCAATTATCATATTTTTGTGCTTTGCTAATTCTTGGACAGACCAAATTCTAAGTAAGGTCTTCATCATATTTTTTGCTTTGGGCTATGTAGTTCACCTGTTAGCTTGTTTTGTTTAGTGTCTTCTTTTTTTTCCGAAAGCTGTTTAGTGTCTCCGTTAGTGTAAACTAAAGTTGGCTCTTTTTTTGGGTCCAGTCTAAAAATGAATTACAGACTACTGTACAGTGACGCAAAGCGACAGACTGTGGCTTAATTACAATTTGGGAGTAGAAATTTATTGGCTACATCAAATAGTGCCACCAGATATGCTAGTATTTGTCTTTTTTTATCAGCCTTTTCTTTTTGTGCTTTACCGGGTTTTTGCCCTCAAATCACAACATTAGGCACACCAATGGCCAAGATGAAGCCAAATTTTGGTACCCACTTTGACCCAGATTTAATCTGATGCTGACACTACCAATATCTCTGTTTCCCTTCTTTACATGAAAAGGACCTCTACGAGTGGCGAACCCGTAATTTTGCTGACATTGTTGGGTTGGTTTGTGCAGGTAACCGTGGTCCGGGCCGAACCCCTCTGGACTGGACCACGAGATTGAAGATCGCTGCCGGTGCGGCTCGTGGGCTTGCTTACATTCATAGCTCATGCAAAGCCCTTAAGCTCACCCACAGTAACATCAAATCCACAAACATTTTAATCGACAATACAGGAAACGCACGTGTCTCCGATTTCGGACTCCCCCTCTTCGTTTCCCCAACCTCGGCCCCACCCCGTAGATCCAACAGCTACCGCGCCCCTGAACTCGCTGCTTCCGACGGCAGAAAACCCACCCAAAAATCCGACGTGTACTCTTTTGGCGTTTTGCTGTTAGAAATCCTAACAGGAAAATGCCCTTCGGTGGTGGATTGCGGTGGGCCCGGGTGTGGGTATGGTGGGGCCGTGGATTTGCCGAGGTGGGTGCAGTCGGTGGTGAGAGAGGAATGGACAGCTGAGGTGTTTGATTTGGAGTTGATGAGGTACAAGGACATTGAAGAGGAGATGGTTGGGTTGTTGCAGATCGCCATGGCTTGTACCTCGGCATCGCCCGATCAACGGCCGAGAATGGGACACGTGGTGAAGATGATTGAGGAGATACGTGGGGTCGAGGTGTCACCTTGTCACGACAATTTGGAGAGTGTGACTGAATCGCCTTGCTTGTCCAAAGACACGTGCGGGGTTAGCCAGTAGGGTTTGTTTATTCGTGTATAAACCAGTTGGGTTTTTGATGTAAATCATGGTGGATGTTTTTTTTTTGGTTTAATTTATTGTTATTTCGAGTTGGTTAATTGAGGTGATTGGTAGTGACATATAGGTGTTTGGTGGTTTTGGGTTGGTTGCTTCTTTTTCAATTTGGTTTCTTGCTGTTGAGAAGTTGGCAAGAGATCTTACAGCAACTAATCATGGCGGTTTTTATTTTATATTTGATTTCATCTCGTGCTGAGAAATCAGAATTTTAAAGCTACTTATAGAATTTCCTCTGATTCTCCACAAATGCCGATTTGATAATTAAATTCTGATTAACTTTCTTGCAAAAAAAGAATTTTATCATTGGAGCATAAAAATCTGGGATTTTCGAATAGATCAACCTTTCAAATTGCTGCCGAATCTATGGGCAGGCAAGTGACAACTTGGCGAATTGAAACATCTTAATAACCAGAGGAAAAGAAAGCAAAAGCATAGTAGCGGCAAGCGAAACGGGAGCAATCTAAACAGTGAAAATGGGGTTGTGGGAGAGCAATACAAACATCGTGCTGCTAGGCAAAGCAGTTAATTATATTCCAAAGTTGGTGAATGCAAGTGAATTGAGATACTAAAGATCTTCCTCGTAATGCTGTTCATTAATCAATGCTAATTGCTAAATTAACTGTAGCTTTGTAGGGCAATTGATTGATTCAGTTGCCCAAATTTTTTAAATACAAAATGAATAAAGAATGAAATCTTCCCCTGCCACCCAAACAAAGGGCCAATGATCAGTTATTAAAATGCATGATCTCTGGAGCAAATCTCAACAGCCTGTCCAAAGCATTGGGCAAGAACTTCCTTGCAAACAAGAAACAAGTAGTGGTGTTGTGCCCATTATACTCGCACTTACTCCTACTCCTCATCCTCTCCAAGAACTCTACGGTCACTTCGTTTCTTATGAATCGGGCTGGGTGGGGCCCGCCTCGCGACCAGTCGACCCATGTCAAGGTACGATTAGCATTCCTCTGCCCATGTTTCATGCTCACAAACGTTGGTAAATAATGCTCATCTGCATAACAAGAGCCCTTGCAATGGTTCTGGAATAATGGGAAACATGTTTGGTCGGATACAACTTCAGTTGCAAGCTCTCTGTCCATTTCAAACCATTGTGCCCCTTTTCTCCAGTGCTGAATTTTGATTTCGGGGCTCATTTTAGGGCTGTATCTGCCCCGACCCACCGGGCCTTCCAAGTCGTAGGCCTGGACGAAGCTCTTGGTTGAGTTCGTCAGGTAGTTGTAGACAGTGGAGAAATTGAAGAGAGGAATGCACGACTCAGAAAGGAGCACAAAACGTTGGTTGGATACGTCAAGCAGTGCATTGGCTAATAGACGTCTCTCTGCTTCTATCATATTCACATTTCCCCATCGGACTTCCTGCTTTTTTCAACGCAAAACAAGATCAAACATTAATTGCAATTATGTACATCATTATCATTTCAATTGACTGACTGAAAATTACAAATTGGGTTAATATTGTTGTGACATTCTTTTTCTTGGATTAGTTTGATGGTAATTTCAAGATTCCAAAATGAATGGCTTCTTCGAGTAGACTTTACACCTTAAGAACGATCGACATTATTAAATGAGAGACTGATAGACTGATGGTTTGTGTTTCTTTTTCTCTTTTTTGCGTCATAAACTACTTTAGAAGCCTTGTCTCGTAGTGTTTAGTATCAAATTGAAATATATGCTATATATTCAAACAAATTGTATGTATTTTTAAAAGGATATAATATGTTTTCTATTGATAAATGTACTAAATTTATCAGTTCTGTGACTTTCTTTTCCTTCTATAACTCAATTCATTTAAAAATAGACACTAATTTCTGTTGATCCGAAAGAAACATACAGTAGGGCAATGCCAAATTTAGTAGCCATTGTGCGTAATCTTAGTTCAGATTGCTATTCTCTAAGGCTTGCGTTAATAGGGTCGTTAATTTTAGATTTTCAAAACTATTTTTTAAATATTTTTTCAAGAAATTTGGAAGTCTTTTAAAAGTGTGATGTCTAAAGTGTCTTGACTTCTATGACCATAGTGTTAAACAGATTTGTGGGGCTGTAATGGCTATTTATGTTGGGCGTCTAACTCAACGTGATCTAAGGCTGATTGGCAATGGCATGAGACAATGATTGACCTGAAAGAATATACAAGTCCTTTTACGCGTAAAAAAATTCTGTTTCTTCTAAATAAATTTCTTGGTAGATTTAATAAAGCGTATATCCACATTAGGGGATAATAATTTTCTACAATCGGAAGGAAAAAATATTTTTTATTAAAATTTATAATTTTGTGATTAATAATGTATAATACATATTAAATTTTTTTATAATTTTAAAAATGAGAATTGCACTTTAATAAGGAATATTGTTAGAACTCCTACAACCAAATAGTTGTAGGAAATTATTATCCAATATTAACGTACCCCTAATTATGGTAATTGAATATCAATAAACAATTAATGAGCTAAATATATAGATCTATTGTAATTATTAACACGATAAAATACAAATGTTAGGAAATGCATTTTTTAATAAATAATAAGAAAAATTAGATTATCAACATTTTCTTTATTTTAACGATATATCATTTCTGATATTAATTTGGATATTTTCTATCTAATTTGAAATTTAACTATATATAACCATTTCGAAACTGAAGATTTATTGTTGGTATATTTTCTGTGAGATTTAGATCTCTGTCATTTTGCAGACAAATTTGAGAGTTTGATAGTTTCCATTGTTGTGACGATTAAAAGTTTATGTTTAGACAAGTTTAATGTGAAAACGGTTAATTATCAGCTGCTTCAACAGTTCTGGAGCTAAACCTTAATTGAAAACCAAAATGGAAGGAAATAATAATCATAAAATAGAGAACGAAAGAACTAACCTTGCTGGGAATTCTTCGACCTTCAAAAACAGGACTCTCAGGCTGAGTCTCATTGTAATCAGGACTAGAATGAACATAAATCGAAAACAATCCATCGTAGCCCTTAAAGAATTTCTCCCACAAAGGAGCCATCAAAACAGGACCCTTTGTCAAGAACAAGAAAGCAACTTTAGGAACTCTATCATATGGGTAGCCATGTCTTCTTGGAGCCATTGAAGCCCTCCAAAGCAACTCCTCATCTTCCATATCGTGCATTACCTCAGGCACCTTCAAGTACTCTTTCAGTCCGACACGAGGCAACGGTTTCATCGTTGTCTCGTTCTTCACTGGATATTCCGGCAATGTTTCTGGTGGTGATGTGAGTGAGTACTGAGTGACATTAAGATTGACAGATATGTTCTTTAAATAAGAACTAAGAATGACTCCAGTGGCAAGACCACAAACGAATAAGAAGAAGTAAGAAAGAACATTGATGAGTTGCAATTGGGCATTGATCAGTTTTGTAAATGAAAAAGTCTCTGCATTTTGGTTCTGACTCTTCATTTTGAAAAAAGAAAAAAAGGGTTCTGGTTTCTGGGTTTGTTGCAAAAAAAGGGGTAGTGAAGAAAGTAATTTGGTCCTTTTTATTGAAACTGATTTGATATCAGTTCTTTTCTTTCAAGAGATATCAGTTGGAGGAAACAAATAACCTTGTGGGTGTTGTCAGGTGGAAGAAATGATGAGAGGTTAGTTAGTGATAACTAATCGAAAGTGAAAACATATATACACAAACGAGAAGTGATACTAAGGAAGCACAGAATCACATCAACGAAATTAAGATACTAACCATAATTAGGCTTTTTAAGTAATGGGACCTTTAAAAGAAAACAGAGTTGATTAAGAAATAATGGGTTAATTAGTTATAGTAAGGAATCGTAATTTCTATGACTTAGATAGAGAGAGATGGGTTCTAGACAAGTTCAATAGGTGTAACGAGACTGGGTTTATGTAAGACTTTGGCTGGTTGACATGTCAGACTTGATTTGTTGCATGTGGTTATATGGTTTTCTCTAGATCAATGGTTTGGACCAAACCTTTGATTTCAAACATTTTGTGCTAGCTAGCGAGGTAATAGTATTGATGTGATTTCATGACAAGTTTAGTATATGCCAATTGCACTCTCACATTGGCTAAAGCCAAAAATCTGAAGTTTCCTACTTTGACTTTTTTATTTTTTCAAAAAAAAGGGAACGTGGCAATCAGCTGTAGCAACTCGTGCTCAGCATGATCGTGCAGACAACTTCTCACCGTGGAATATTCGAAAGAGCAATAACTGGATCCAAGAAGCTAGTCGAGTTTCGTCACAGCCGAAGTCTTAAACAAAAACAAGATTTAATCAAATTGAGAATAGTATTTTTTTCTCATATAATTTTCCAAAGACAGACGCCTCACAAAGGCTGCCTTCAACGTGGGTAGACTTTGAATCCACTGCCCACTTCATGGATTCATAAAACAGTAAAGCCGCCAATTAAAACTGAAACAAAAAATAGTTGTTTGGAATGTGCTTTACGTGTTGGCATATACAAACCCTGTTGGAAGGCTTTGATAGGTCCACACCACACGCACGAAGGTTGGGACCGGAAAAGTTCGTTATGAGAAAAGTCCACACACGGATTTATGATGAAGTGTTACAGAAGTTAAGGAATTCTTCATGCAGTTGATTGAGGAACGTTCTGGATATACACCTCCTCTTTTCTTACATTTTTGCTTTTTTTTTTTCTGTCCAAATTATTTACCGTGTTTTAAACAGTGGCGGAGCCACCAAAGAATTAATGGGTGTCCAGGCAATCACTGACGGAGGAGGAGCGCCACTAGAGCTCCTATCAAGCGGGGCTTCGTGGAGACGAGGAAGGCCCGCCATTGTTGTTGCCTTTGGAGCTTGGAGGACGTGACCTAGGGCAAGGTCGCGAGGAAAAAGAAGCAAAGGAGCAGAACGAAAATTTTATTTTTTATTTTTAAATCACAGGGCGAAACGATTTTCGCCCTGTGATTTAAAAAAATTCAGGGTCACTTAACAAAACAGACAAAAACTCACCACCAGTCCACCATGCACCAGTTTAGTTCGCTTTCGCTCCCCCAAATTCTTGAACTCCATCCATCTTCCACGGACCACGATTCCACCCACCACGCCGACCGCCGCCTCTCCTTCGCCGACGCTGTCCACTGCTGGTAAGTTAGCCCAAGCCTTTTGTTTTTCTTATTTTCAAATTCAGTTTTTATTTTAATTAGGATTGGAATTGTTGATTAATTTAGTTTCTCTCCCTGCTAGTTATTTTGTTAGAATAAATTGACTTAAATAATTTTGTTATTTGTGATTAAATGGATTTAATTGCTAGATTTGAATTAATTAAATGTTTTTAGTTTTTAATTGCTAGGTTAATTGATTTGGATGTCTAATAATTTTGTTATTATTTTGTGATAACATGAGTTCTGCGATTGCATGTAAGTTTTTTGTTTTTGATAGTTGTTCCGTAGGAGATTTGACAAGCCTACAAGCTATTGTTTGCTTACCAGCTAAGTTCATAGAGGACTGCATGTAAGTTGATTTCAATTCATTCCCTGTCAAGCTCATTTCTGATTTGCAGTATTTATTTCATTCCTCTGTTTTTTAGTTGTTAAACAACGGTCTAGGTTTCATTTTTTAAATTAAAATTAGACAAGAATATGGCGATCAGTAAAGTGAAGTGCCTTTCTGTAGCGTCAAAGTTGGTTGCTTGATTGATGAAGTGAAAACAAGTGCGTCAAGTATCTGAGTTGTTGTATAGCAATGTTATATTTTTTTTAAATTAACCACAGATAAGTCAAACAAAGCAAAGTCAGAATCTAAAACAATTCATATTTAAAAATGTTACTAGTGGAGGGTAATTTTCTTAACATGCCATATTAGTCAAAGTAAAGATGTTGAACTTTTGATGTTTCCGATCAAAGCTGAAAACCCT
>CAODLS010673676.1:0-17787 GCA_948243855.1 Flueggea neowawraea | reverse complement strand
CAGGTCGGTCGGCTGATGCCACGTGCAACCTTCTCCTCCTCCTCATTTTGCATTTTAGACATGTGTAATATATTTAGGATTTACAATGACATCTGTAATGTTGTTTGAGATATTTTGTTGTGTACTTTGATTTTATCTGATGTTTGTTATTAAATAATATATTTATACTTACATGAATAATTGAAATGTTTGAAAAATTTGTTTACATGAGTAATATTCTATTGCTAAATATACGTCATAGGAGTAGAGGGTGTTACAGCCCACTTCTAGAACCATATCTAGTCGTGACAGACCATGGAAAGCAAGGAGACAAGCGATGAAAGGCTAGCAAAGCGGCGTGACGCGACAGAGAATCGAGAACTACGGACGAGACAAAAAAGCAAAGAACTGCAACATAGAAAACAAATCGAAGCGTGTAGAAGGCAGATTGGATCACGACGAAGGCAGATCGAAGGCAGAGAACACAAAGAAAGAAGGTTAAGGTGCCGAGAAGATAGGGAAAAAGAACGCAAGAGAACGCATAGAAGGTTGAGGTGTTGAAAAGGTTGAGGAGAAGAATACAAAGAAAAAAGGTTGAGGTGGTGGGATAGTAGATCGAGAGGAGAGAGAGGAAGATGGGAGAGGAGAGAGAGGCGAACGAGAGAGAAGAGAGAAGGGGGAGAGCAAAAAAATTGAAGAGAGAGAAAAAGGAAATGTATTAGTTGAGTGAGACAAATAAGAAAGTTTGAGAATTGAATAAGAATTTATCCTTTTTAAAATCTTCGTATATATTAAGAGATTTATCTGCTTAACTATTAAATTTTGTTGCACATCTTAGAAAAATAGCTTGGATCTGTTAGTTTAAGAAAAATTGAAGGTCGCAAGTGTCGTTGATTAATCCAAAAAAATTGAATTAAATATTATATTGAAAAAGGCAACAATGAGTATTGTTGGGGATGTTCTTGGTTGGTTAGGCTAAGACTTCTACTAAGACTAATTTTGGGTTTCCAAAAGCATTGGGAAAATGATACGTGTGCAATCTTTTAGAAACTATTTGCAACAGATGACACATCAAAAATTCACTTTCAACTATGGACACAAGTCACGCAATTGCAATTTTATTTCCAAATGTAAACAAAAGGAACGTGCAGTATAAAGCTCCTGCAATTGGGGTAAAGCAACTGTCACAACTAACTGTCAAATACATGCCTAAAAATTTGGAGATAAAAAAGGAAACATTTAACTAATTAACTACAAACACTTAAAAAATCTGCTCCACAAAATTAGGAAACGTAAAAAATCATATATATATTCTTGATGTAAACATTTAGGATGTAATAATTCTAATTTTATTTGTGTTTTTTTGTATTATTTCGTCTCTCCCTCTCTCTCTCTCTATATATATAGTTCTTGATAGTATTTTTTTTATATTAATAATTCTAACTTTATTTGTGTCTTTTGGATTTGTTGCATTATTTTGCGGATATTGATTTATTATTTGAAGGATATAATTTTTGAGCTTGTATACATAGTATACCACAAATAATATTGCAACATTTTATTGATTAATTGTTATATATGTACCGTTAATAATAATGCTAAAAAATTAAGTTATTAAACTACCTTTTTTTCATTAATGTCTCCCTCTCAATGCATTACACACACTCATATTCGTGTGGTTGACAATAGTCACTCAATATCCTTTGAATATCTTCTGAAAACAAATAATAATGTTCTTTGAAATTACACATAATTTTAATATTATGTAAATAATAGTCTCATAAACCTTAATAGAAACTAAAACCCATGGTGGAGAGGGAGAGGAGAGAGAGAAAGAGAACATATTAGAAACTATATATATATATATATATATATATATAAAGTAAATAATAGCCAATAAACACAACACAACAAAATACTGCAATAGAATTGTTCCGGAAAAATAACGAACATAGCACAACAACATAATAAAAAAACCGCTCAATAACATATCAATAAATCACTGATAGAGATTATATAAATTGAAACAACAATATAAATATCAGATAAATAATACTGAAATAATCAAGGAATTAATTAAAATTAGAATAAAAACCTAGACTAAATAAGATCAGATGTGTTTTGCCGAATTGTACCCCAATTCGGATACTTTCATGATCCACGCAACTAATAAAGATTAAATGTTCAACTCATTACTCGCATTTGATGCACAAATCAAATCACTACTAAACCCAGCACATCACCGTCGACTCCGAAAGGGGGCAGTGTCAATGGAGACGAAGGCAATGGTGTGGTGCTGCAACGATACCCTCGGGACTGTCGGTGTCAACTTGTGGAGATCAATGTCAATAGGGGGCAGCGTCGATGGAGAGGAAGGCAACCGTGTGGGTGTTGCAACGACAGGGCAAAAATAACAGAGCACAACGATACCCCTGAGGTCCCTAACTAAAAGCAAAGCAACCAGATAAAGAAGATGAAGGGGGCGGAGTCTACTGCAGGAGTCGCGACTATTTATTTCCTTTCAATTACTTTTGATTTTTCAAAAAAAAAAAACTAAAAGATAATACATGGCAGTTAAGGAATTTTGAAAGGTCTTGAATTTTCTCTCTCCTCAAAAGTGTTGGTCTAATGTCGTTATTTCTATCAGATTTGTTTTCTCCTGTAATTAGATTTATCAAGATGACATAAATTTGAAATAATATATTCTGAAAGTTTCAAAGGATGTAATTTCCAAAAAAAAAGTATTAGGTCCCAAAAAAGCATTAGGTCCCAAGCCGAACACGCCAATCTCAACCAAAAGAGCCGAGACCCATTGCATGATCCGGCCCATCAAGCACAGTTTTTGTCCCAACCTCCTCTCTAGACTCTCTACTGCAGGGTTTAGGATTACGTTATTCTCAACTCACATAAACATGACAATTGACACAATCATCTTCAAAGCTCCCAAATCCTGATGCATTACAGTTACTTAGTTGTTTCGGCTCACAAATCTCCCAAATACCACTCAACAGTTGAGATTGCTTCAATTTTTACCACTCAAAACACACCGACTGAAGACAAAACATGCATCAAAATAATCAACAAAGGCTCAAAACCCATGATTTAGTTTTAATCTCTCCTACAATTGACCCATCGGAAAACCTCCACATGAACGGGATACTCATTCACCATTGAAATGAACTACATCAAATGTCCAACATTATTATTCACATCAAATGTTATGTCCCAAGATTAAGGCCACACTTTCCAGAGATGAAAATTACAAAAGTGCAAACAACCGAACGACAGAAGAAACATCGAAACGACAGACTACAACATCCAATATTACAGAAAAGCCAACTACTTGACTTCTATTCAATTCGACAAATTCTTTTTTTCTTACCCAACCAACTCGGCCGGCCGGAGCTCCATGTCACTTCTCGGACCGACCCGACAGGTCCGAAGCGAGACGAGACGCGATCGAAGAATGGTACATTATGTCATGAAACATACTACCCTCCGCCATCTTCCTCCGCAGCTCCCTCGCCTTCTCCTCCGTGAAGCCCCCAAGCGGAAACCTCGATCTGCCCAGACCCGGATCCAAATCCGCGGTCTCCGCCTCCAACGGCTTGTCGGATCTCTCGATGTAGTCAGGATCGGACGGCAACCCGAACAGAGGGGACCACCAGGTGGAAGACCCGGCCTTTCTCCGGCTCGGATCTGTTTTCCGGGTCGAGGCAGCCCGGACCGTAGTGGGAATCGACGAAGTGAATGTAATGGTGGACGCCATTGGAACCGAAACGAACCAAGAGAGAGATTGAGAGTAAAGATTGATGCTTTTCTAGAGAGAGAGTGAAAAACAGATAGAGGAAAGAGATGTGGGGGTTGCAATATCTTGGACAAAATAATTCAGGTGATTATTTTATTGTCTACGGAAAAGAGGACGTGAGCATGGAACACTGTGTCTGCTTGTACCTTTCAAGAGTTGTACGTTAGGGCTTGTAGGGGTATTGTGAGGTTAAATGAACAAGAAGTGGAAGCGGAGGTTTTGGATGAGAGAGTGAGAGAGAAGTCGAGGATTGAAAGGGGATAGATACGGATAAGGTAGTACACGTGGAATGTGTAGGAGAGAGAGTTGAAGCGTCAAATTGTGGGGGCGTTGTTTACTGCTTTTTGTGCTTTTCGTGCACTTTTTTAAGGTTGTTGACGTGGAGAGGAGTATAGGAGATATTCACACTTGGACTTTTTGTTTTGCCTATTCTGTCCTCATTTGTGGCTCCGAGAGTGGGGTTTATTGAGTGGTAGAATAGTCATTCCGCATATCTGGGTTTGTTGAACATGACCATGGCCCAGGAGAAAAGGGCTCTGGATAATGACCCGATCCGACACTCGATATCTCTCATTCGGCCATTCGGTCTGTGATGAGATGCAATTTAGCCCAATTCCTGCATGCTTGTTTTTCAGTGATAATTACGTTACAAACCAACAAAAACTTTGCAAAATTGTGTTCCGGAGACTTGGTGTGTTTATTATAAATGTACTTTACAATATTTTTTTCATATGATTTTACTTTTCAAATAAATGAATACAAATTTTCAATTCTCGGACTCTTGTTTATATGTTGTTTTTATGTTTATATTTGTTTATATATTATTTATAAATAAGATTCAATCAACTTCAATCAATATATAAACATGAAACAACGTATAAACAATATATAAAAACATATAAACAACATATAAATAAATTTATGTGTTTGTAATTTTTATTTGTTGGACCCCGCACTTGAAATTTTGGTTGATATGGGTTGAAATTTCGAAATTGAACCTTATGATTTTGTAAATTTTTATTCAAGAGTCCGTAAATATATAAATTCTCCTTTTTAAAAAAATCCAATTATTTGTTCAGTTTATGTACAGTTTATAGTCCGTGCTTCATATATATTTTGCAGTTTATGTACTTCTGACTAATTTTTATTACGCTGAAAATAATGAGAGTTAACTTAAAAAAATAATTTAATTACTCAAAGTTATAATACTATTTATTATCTAAACTTTTCCAATAGGATTTTGGGATTAAAAAATTAATAAAATATGTATTTAATGCTTTTTTTAATACAACAACAACAAAGAACGAGAAAAACCGAAACCTTCCTACAATAAGAAGTCCGATAGTTTACAGCTCTTCTTTGCTCGTATTGTAGTTACCTATTTTATAGGTGAAAATCTTGATACATTTACATCTACGAGCCTCCTATTCTGAGAAAGATGGAACGTAAATGTTTAGCCATCACCAACATCTAATTTATGTGGTCGTCTAATTTCATAATAGTCCATGCTAAATTAACCATCCATCACTCCTGCACCATCTCATCCTCTAGATAAACCTGCAACTGTTACATTACCAACAGAATGAATGTGTAGAAATTTCAAAAGATAAACTCAAAAAATAATCATGGAAAGAAAGAAGAAAGAATGTTTTACCTGGCCACGGTTGTCTTCGCTGAAGTTTCTTGTTCTGACCTTCAACTACCCTCTGCTGGTGCCTGGTGGTTAGTTCATCCAGCATCATTAATTTCCAATTTTCCCTCCTCGTTTACAGATGCTTCTCTTTCCTATCATGAATGCCATATGTTGTTATAGCTTTGAACAACATATGTATTTTCCGAAAATTCAAGCGGTGGGAACAGGCGGGTTTACCTCAAAAGAGTGACTCTAGGAGCACCGAAAATTTCCTATGTTCAGAAGAGTCCAGTTCACTCAGGTAAAAGGGCTTGATCAGCTTGGGAAAAAAAAGCGTTGTTTTTTTCTTCTGAATTATGTTTTTTGAATTTAGCCTTCATAATTAAACCGAGTAAAAACGTTCAAATGCTGTTTTTTCTTCTGGAGTAAACTGGGTAAAAATAAATTACAGATTAGTAAATTATCGATGTAAGATGCAATGAAGTGTATCTTAGGAAAAAAAGAAGTCCCACATCGGATGAGAGCAAACAAAATGAAGTATAGATAAAGTAGATGTGTAGGGTTGTTGGGTGTCCCACAATTGGGGGGCGAATAAGTTAGTCGTTTTGTTAGTCTCTCAGTACGGATTAGATGATTTTGCACAAACGGAATAGGCTAAAACCATAATTTTTTTTCATTTTTTAGGTAATTTAATTGTTTTTCCCCCTCTATACATACTTGATTCATTTTTCATTTCATCTCTAATCCATCCTCAATTCTCTTCTTTTATCACAAAAAAAAAGGATCTCAATTCTACAAATTCTCAACAATCCAATTCAAATAATTTGTCAACTTCTCAAAATCAACCATAAATTTTTTTCCATCAAATATGCAAAATTCTCCAATTCCACCATATTAATTTAAATTAAATTAAATTATAAAAATATTATTTTTTTGTATGAAAAAATATTTCAAAATTATACTATACTAGTAAAATATATCATTTTTAATTTATTACAAATATTAATTGTTCGTTGAAAATATTATTCAAATTATACTATTATTTGTATTTTATAATATTTTTCACTTATTAAAAATATTAAATTATTTATGGCAAAAAATTGATTTTGTAAAGTAAATATTTTGTAATTGAAAAGTTAATGATAAGTATATTTATAATAAATTCCACTCCATAGCCTATGAGAAAGAATTTAATAAAATACTAATATGACACTAAATTTGACTTCCAAATCATTGGAAACATCCATAGAATAAGCCAACTGGTTTTGTTTAAGTTAGGAAAAATTATTAGCTACACTTGGTGTATGGCTTAGCCAATAAGAAGAGAGAATTTTCATTGAAAAATGTAGTTCTTACACTTTCTAATGAAAATTCTATCTTTTTATTGATTTGGTGTATGACTTCAGCCGAGAAATTCCCTCAAGTTAGATAACCGCGCACCATTTTGGTCACTTAAGCTTTGTAGCATGCCATATCAAAACCTAGTTTAGTAAATTAAGATAACTCAAAGCACCTAGTATTTTTCATTGAACTTAATATTAAAGTAAACCTAGTTTATTAAATTAAGACTCTCAAGGCACCTATTATTTTCATTGAACTTTAAATTGAAAAACATATAAAACATTTGATGACGTAGCATACTATTGTGAACAAAGTTTGCCACGTTAACTAAGGGCAGAGGCAAGGAAGGCTCCACCCCTTGTCTCCTGCAGAACCTCCATGAGGGGTGGTGACCGCCCCTACTTTTGGTGAAGAAGACGAAAGGACTCCCTGGTTATCCATCATTCTTGCCTGATGACATCCTCTGGATAAACCTGCAGCAACGACATTGCCAACATAATGAGTATATAGAAATTTCAAGAGATACATTCAAAAGAATAATCATGGTTAGAAAGAAGAAAGAATGCTTCACCTGGCCACGGTCCTCGCTGAAGCTTACAGTTCTAACTTTGAATTCCCCTCTGCTGGTGGTTAACTCATCAAGCATCTCAGCATCGTAAACTTCCACTTTTCGATCCTCATTTATAGGTGCCTCTCTTTCCTGAAAAATGCAACCCTGTTGTTATAGCTCTGAAGAACATTTCAGAGATTCTAGTAGTGGGGAACAGGCGGTTTACCTTGAAGGAAAGGCTGAAAGACAGTCTCGGGGCAACGGTAATTTCCTCGTATTCAGCAGCATCGAGTTCACGCAGATGATTCGGTTTGAACAATTTGGGAAGAATGTGTTGTCTTATGCCGATGAGAATGAAGAATGGTAATGGAAACAGAATTCCAGCAATTGGAATCCATGTCACACCGAAACAGACTAGGAAGTAGATGATTTGGAAGATGGTAAATGCAGCAATGTATTTGAATGGAACAGATTCCACAAAAGAAGCATGAACGCTTTCCAATATTCTGGAAGAGGGGATCATGAATTAGTAGAATAACAGGATTTGTAAAAGATTTACATAATGTCACTCAAGAGTCAAAATCAGGCATAACTTACTTGTATCGCCGGCCTGGCATGATAAAGAGAAGCAGCATTCTCTCCCAGAATTGATTCCCTGGAAGACTGTCAATGGCCATGCAAGCAAAATATCCCCAAAGGACAGATGTTGGTATCAGCTTTATTGCTGGCATAGCAAAAACTGATGCTGCCACCAGGAGTGACTGCAACAAATTGCTCAATCTTTGCTCATTGACTCGAACCGGCAAGTGAGCATCAATGTGCTTATCAGGATCAAAATTATCCTTTGAATTTCCCTCCTTATTTGCACCCTTAAGGACTGCCTTCTTTAGGTCTTCTAGCTCTCTAGCCACAGTAGTCTGCATTAATTGCAGAGACTAATTGATTTAGTACTGTAATACTAAACAACTCGGATTTGATGATGATGAAACTACGAGACCAGTGAATAGAGGGCTTACAGGAGGACTTTTGTCAATCTCTATGAACAAATCTTCCATCTTTCCGTAGATTTCAGAGTTGCTGGCTTTCTTCCTGATACTATCTTTTGCACTCTCCACCATCTTCGTCTGGATTAGCTGTAAATGTTCAGTTAAATTTTTAAGCACATAATGCGTCACAACCAGAGGAAGTTCATGAACATGAAGTTTAGGTTGGCGATTCTATAAATTAACCTGTCTTTTAAGAACTGCGAGGCTCTTAGCGTGCATAGGAGACTGCGGCAGGACTCCATTGGAAGGAGGTAGACCAATCAATCCGCAAATCAAAGTCTGAAACCAACCAGTAATTGGTGAATGAAAGTTGTACTGAAATTTTATGTTGCAAAAGCTAGAATTAATATTTCAAAAGGTATATACCATGACAGCCAGCAATAAGATGTCATAATGGTAAGCAGAGGGGTTTTTGAGGTTGAACTCTTTCTGTTGTGCCAATTGAGATGCAACACTGTGGTCGAAAAAGTAGAGACCTGCTATCATCACTGCTGGAATGAAAGCAGCAAAAATGTATGCTGGAGGAACATTCCCCATGTCCTGCAATTTGATGATCAAGATAATGCGTATTAACATCATGAAGTGTCAGAACCTGACTACTGGAGACAAATAATTGTTGGACTGTAATTTGAAAAGAATAAATGAATCCCTTTATCACTAATCAAGATAAAATTAGTTTATTGGTAGAATTTGGTTACCTTGATTACAGACCAGCGGTGCAAAGATGCAGAATCCCATGGAAGAGGACTAAAGAGCCTTCTTGGAACTCCAGAAGGAACTTTGCTTGGTGCACTAAATGAAAGTGCTGTCCACACTACAACCATTAATGGAACTCCATAGTCTGCAATGAAACTTCTAAACCACCCTGAAAAAAATTCCCAGAAAAGTTTTTCAATATTCCTGATATCAATGTCAATCTCTGATCTCAAAAGTTTCTAACTGCACTTCACAAACCTGTGCCATACCACCATGATCTTGCCCTTCTGCTTTTCAAGGCAGTGTAAAATAGACCAAAAGTGAATATGATTCCCAACAACCCATTAGTGTAAAGCCATTGAAACTGATATTTCTCTAAACTTGGATCTTCAGCTTTGGGAATTCCAAACTCACTCACCATTCCCTGCAATCCAAGTATCCAACATCAAGTTTACTGAAATAACACTCATCAAATAGCTTTCAATAAATCAAATTTATGTTGTACGTTTTAAACTTACCTTGATAGCCTCTTGTATGAACAAAACAGCAATCAACATGCCAAAAAGTTCACCTGCAATCCTAGTAAATCTTTTGATTATAGCACAGGCATTGAACACTGCCAGAAGAGCTAGCAAAAGAGCCGTCCAGACACAAACCCTGCAGAGTTCATGTTCACATAAGAGAAAAATAGAACTAAATAAAAACTTTACGTTAAAGATTTTGATAAAATGACAACGGCCAAGTCCTGCTACCATCCAGCCCATGCCAAGAAGAGCTTCTGTCCCAAATCTTGTCGTCCTTTGGCAAAGTTGTACAAGTAAGTGTACATTATGACAGTAGGTTCTGCAACTCCTAGGATTAAGAGAGGTTGTCCTCCAAATATTGAGTGAATGATTCCACAAAGAGCTGTAGACGCCAATGTTTCGACAGTGCTCAAGCTTCCATCTATAAACGGAAAATTTTTAAGTTGCACATATTGATTAAAGTTGAACTCTTTAATTATATTCATTTATAAAGGAAAAAAAATAAACCTGTATCTCTGCTGAGTTGCTCTCCGAAGGCAATAACAGGAAGTTCAGAAGCAAAGAAGATATATGTGGTTGGTGCCAAAATCCTGCCATTTTTTATAAAGACATTTACATTAGCATTTGAGAAAACAAGAGTTTCAAAGCTTGTTACAAGATTATTGATGATTCCTGTTTAGTACCCGAGTCCCGAACGGAAACCGCCAGTCCAGTCTTGTTTATAACAAGCTGCTCTTCCTCTGACATCATTTACGATTCCTATAAATGAAGTTTTGAGAAACTCCATTTCTACCACAAATACAATCCAAGAAAGGAAAGAATTATAATTTAAATATGCAGCGGTGAAAAAGCTGAAACAATGAAACATGCAAAAGAAATTTACGTTCAACAACATTAAATCCATGAAACAGAATATGCTCAGTAAGTATGAAAGACTTTTTATTTTGGTTTCCAAGAAAAAAGTAAAGAAGGTGGCTATTGAAGAACATACACAGATTGTAAAGAATGACCAGAGGAGACGAGATACAGACGGTTTGGGAAATGCAGAGAGTGAGGGTAGAGATGCTCCAGTTGGCGGGTGGGAGTAGTGGAAGACTCAGAGGCAAACTTTGAAACACGTCTTGTTTGTATACAGACAAGAGGGAGAACTCTCAGTGTTTCTCTTCTCTTTTAGACGTCAATTAACGCTTGTGGTTACAATTTGTCTCTCTACTTCTACTGGTGCTAGATGGTTTTATTTTGATTTTTTTTTAGTAGCATATTGAAGTTAAGAAAAATTTGTCTCAATTTAAAGAAAATCTACTAATTATCTATTTTTTAATATATTAAATTCTTTTTAGGAATAATTTAGTAGATTCGCAAGAACATTTAAATAAGCTGACTTGAGATAAAGACAAAAAAACTTATCTCAATTAAACAAACACGATTTTATTAAACAAACACGATTTTATCTCTGGCCAAGTCAACCTAATTGAGCTAGTTAGTGTTTGATGCCACTTGCGTCTTGAACCAGCTTAGTTAGGTTAGTGTATGGAGCCCTTCATTCCACTTGCTGATAGCAATTGTTACATTTTACCAAATATCCCACAATCACAGAAACTAATAAAACCTTAATTTCACTTCCACAAAAAATATTTCGTGGGTAATAAATAGAATATTGAAAAACATAAGACCATTCCAAAATTTCTGAATTAATACAGACAGCATATTATTACTACAGTCTACAGATATAAATAAGATGCTGCCAGTACAATCCAAAAGCTGCATTACCTTTCAGCTTATTGGTTTTTTTCTGCACTTGGGACCAGACGTTTCCTTCTGGACACACTTGCTACTACTCACAAATCTAAATAATAACATTCCAAGCCCTTAATTTGATATGGCATATGTTTACATGCATGCATAATTACATACATATACAAATACATATACAGGTGAAAATCTTGATGCATTTACATCTGTGGCTTTCATATTCTGAGAGATGATTTTAAATGTTTAAGCCATCACTCACATCTGGGAATGTCAACCTCGAATTCTTCTTAGTTTCTGGTGCTGATAACTTGGTCCATGTTTACATTTGGAATAATTATCAGTTATCATCATCGCCGTGGTCGTCGTCGTCATATATCATCATTATCTTGCTTCACATTATTCCATGATAAACCATCATTCACTCTGCAGGACGAATGGCGTCCTCTGGATAAATCTGCAAACACAATGAATGTACAGAAACTTTAGTAGTTGCACTCAAAACATGACCATGGAAAGAAAAAAGAAAGAATGCTTTACCTGGTCACGGTTGTCTTCTCTGAAGCTTACAGTTCTAACCTTTAATTCTCCTCTGCTGGTGACTAGCTCATCTAGCATCTCAGAATCACAAACTTCCACTCTTCCTTCCTCATTTATAGTTGCTTCTCTTTCCTGATAAATGCCAGAGGCTGTTATTATGGGCTATGAAGACATTCCGTTGATTTGAGCAATGGGTTACAGTGGTTTACCTGGAAAGAATGGCTGAGGGAGAGTCTTGGGGTGCCGGAAATTTCCTCATATTCAGCACCATCCAGTTCGCGCAGATGATATGGCTTGAACGGTTTGGGAAGAATGTGCTGTCTTATGCTGATGAGAATGAAGAATGGCAATGGAAATAGGATTCCGGCAATTGGGATCCATGTCACACCGTAACAGACTAGGAAATAAACGACTTGGAAGATCGTGCATGCAACGATGTATTTGAATGGAACAGACTCCGCAAAAGAAGCATGAGGGCCTTCCAACACCCTGGAAGAATTGATCATTTAGAGCGCACAATCAATACAATGTTATCTAAGCAATTTCTGAGACAATAACACGATTAAAGAATATACAAATTGTCATCCATGTAATTTTAGAGTGAAAATTAGGCATAACTTACTTGTATCGCCGGCCTGGCATGATAAAGAGAAGCAGGATTCTCTCCCAGAACTGATTATCTGGAAGACTGTCAATGGCCATGTAAGCGAAATATCCCCAAAGCATAGATGTTGGTATCAACTTTAATGCCGGCATAGCAAAAACTGATGCTGCCACTAGAAGTGATTGCAACAAATTGCTCAATCTTTGCTCATTAACTCGAACTGGCAAGTGAGCATCAATGTGCTTGTCAGGATCAAAATTATCCTTCAATTTTTCCCCCTCATTTTCACCCTCAAGGACTGCCTTCTTCAAGTCTTCCAGCTCTTTCGCTACAGTAATCTGCATTTCAGAGACGTATTCATTCAGTGCCATAATACTGAAAAAACTCGAATTAGAATGACGACACCACGAAACTTGGCTTAATAGTGATTGAAGAGCTTACAGGAGGACTTTTGTCAATCTCTACGAAAACATTTTCCATCTTTCCGTAGATTTCAGAATTGCTGGCTTTCTTCCTGATGCTTTCTTTAGCACTCTCCACTATCTTCCTCCGGATCAGCTGTAAATGTTCATTTTACATTTATAAGCATGTAATGCATCAAAACAAAGAGATATTTCATTAAGTTCAAGTTGGCTATTCTGTAAACTAACCTGTCTTTTGAGAACAGCAAGGCTTTTAGTGTGCATAGGAGACTGCGGCAGGACTCCATTAGAAGGAGGTAGACCAAACAATCCACAAATCAGAGTCTGAAATCAATCAGTTAACAACAAAAAAAGTTCTGTTTGATAACTACTACCAGATAATGAATTATATTGATTAGTGGAAAAAATTCTGAATATGATAACTAAAATTTTGTAAGTTCATATGCTCAATCGGAAAAGTTTGAAAAAATCTAAGATTGAAAAAGTTTTAAGAAAATCTACTCTTATTATATATATATATTTCCATGTTTCAACATAATTAAAATTCTTTGCAAATCTTTCTACAAAATTTTGCATATATTTTTTTTTCCTCTTGTGGGCAATGGAGTTTTTAAAGTCAGACATTTTCTTTCTACCTTTTCTTTTCCTCATCTTAAACCTGCGAATAGTATGGTTTGATGTCAGATCTTTGTCGTGTTCTAAAACTGTTAAAAACATGTGAAAAATATGTCATGTATTTAAAAATTTTCCATGCTTATTTGTTAAGTTTTCAGTTTTATAAATAGAGTATCATAATTAATAAAAAATATATATTTTAAGCTCATATTTTTCACTCTTACTATAAAAAATAACCAACCAAGTGGTATTAAAGTACTCATTTTAAGGGACATAGAAAGTATAAACTATACTATAACAACGATAAAGAAGAAGAAAAAAGGAATACATCATAATGTTCTTCACATATGAAACATACAACAACACACAACTCATACTTACAACCTACAAGTACAAACACAAACTACAACTACAACCCAGAACTATAAGTTGACACCAACAACAAATACAACTATAACAATGATGATAACAATAACAACAAACGCCAATAGTGTCAACGGCAACAACAACAATAAATGTCAAGAGCCATGACAACAACTTCTTTAATAAGATGAGATGATATTATTTTAAGAAGCAAACAAAAGACGGCATTATATTTAAGGAGGAGTTCTTTTTATATGAAAAACTAGAACTTTACAACCATGGAAGAGTGTTAAAAACATGTGCAAAATTATATCTTTAATGTTTGAACAATTGAATAAGTAGACAAAGCCTTTAGGCTGAAAGTAAAGATTTTCTATTTTAACCTTGATACTAAGAAGATATGCTATGTATTTAGAAAATTTTCATATTTTTTTTTATGTTTTCAACTCAATGAATAGAGCATTATAATTAGAACAAAATCTATATTGATTTCTGAGGTTTTGTCATATCTCTCTCGCGGTCTCTCAAATTTTAAATTTAACTGTTTCAATCTCTCACTTTTAACTTTGTTATTTTTTTAAAAAAAATCTAAAAAGGCAAAACTACACTCCATTTTAAAATCAATTTACACTGAAAATCTCTCTTGTCAGTCAAATCTCTATAATCTCTCTGCTCTTATTCTTCTCTCTTCTTTCTACCACCCCCACCATTCCATCAAAACAACACCATGCAGTTTTTGTCAATCCAGACCAATCACCACTGCAAATCAATTGAGATCCACTAGCACAGTAAATCCAGACCAAACACCACTTCAAATTATTAACACATTTTTTCTCTTAACACGTTATATAGTTCATAAACAATTAAAGACTTGTCAGAGACCAATCACCACTACAAATCAATTGAGACCCACCAACACTGCAAATCAATTGAGATCCGCCAACACAGAAATGTGTTAAAATCTGAAAAGATAAATGAAACCCACATCTCTGAAATCATGAGAAGTACGAGGAGGTGCAACATCGATGTCGCCAGTTTATCATTTCAACAAATAAAAAAACGCACTCATCAACCTTCTTCACAATCTCTAACCCACCACTCAAGAAAAACAAAATCCACCAATAAAGAATTGCACAATCTTCTCTGTTTCTTATTCGATTTTACTCAGATTATTTTGAGAAAATTGAAAAACCCAAATCACCACCTATTTCAAAGAACCCATTTTTTGCTCATAAGATCCAAAATTGCAATCTACAAGCTAGCTCCAAAAATTGCAATTTCTTGTTTGAAAGCCAGCTTCATCTTCGTTTGAAACCCACAATTTTTTTTCGCTTTGAGAGTTAAAATAAAGACAATCTTACAAACACCATCACCGCTACCACAAACGCCTCATCACCACCACACATTAGCTCTGAAGTCAAGGGTCGGGAAGTAATGAGATCTTTGTATTATGTGGTAGAGATCGACAATTCAACCACTTGGTACGCCGGCGATAGAAGATACGAAATGTTGTGTGATGGAGAGAGAGAGAGAAAGATACAGTGATGGGATGTTTTCAATTTCAAGAAGAAGATGAAGGTTAATTGTAGGTTTGGGGGAGAAAATGATGAAGGTTAGTAGTGGGTTTGGTGTTGGGTAGATTTGGTTTCAGTTATTTCACCGCCCTTTCATCATGATCGGGAGAACATCATCCCTTCGTTTTTGAGGAAGAGATTTCAGCTATAGAGGAAAAGAAATTAGCAGATTGAAGAGAATGAAGGGTTTAGAGAGGAAGCAGATGCGTTTGGAAATGGTGGGGAGGACTTCGGAAAAAAAAAAGGCTTATTTTGTCATAGAATGTTTAAAAATTAGTTGGTCTATCTGTTATATCACATTTTTTAATATGATATATTATATTTGATTAACAGTGATAAAATGAATAATCAAAATGATTAATTTTAAAATTTGAAAGACCGCACAAGAAATATAATCAAATCTAAAAAACCGTGATGAATTTTGCTCTTATAATTAATAAAAAAACACATACTTTCAAACTCACATTCTTTACTCCTACTACAAAATTAACTAACAAAAACAATGCTTCCCACAAAGATATTTTTATTTCACAGGTCTTGAAAGATTCTCAAATATACAGATTATAAGATTATAATATATTTCTCCCTGTTATGGTCATTCATTCCTATAAGTTTTATATTTTTAATAAAAAAATTATAATATGTTTGAGTTAGAAAAAAACTTGACAATTTTTATTTTTGGAGGGGTTTTATTTCTGGTTTTCTGAAAAGTTAGCAAAAAGCCAAAAATATGTATCACATAATTGATAATTCTATTTTTATTTTTTATTTTTATATTATATTTTGATTTATACATCTTTAGTTTTTAATCAATACAATAGTAAAATAATTTATTTCAATACAATTCAGTTACTTATCAAACAGGTAAAATGCATTCGGTGCTTAATGTTCAATCAACACCTATATGAACGAATTCGGCAATTTCAATATTCAGCCTTTGAAATTCAATAGTTAATTATTCAATATTTAATTTTTAGTTTTTTTCAAAAGCTAGAATTAACATTAAACAGAAGGTATGTATATACCATGAAAGCCAGCAAAAAGATGTCATAATGGAAAGCAGAAGGGTTTTTGAGGTTGAACTCTTTCTGTTGTGCCAATTGAGATGCCACACTGTGGTCGAAAAAGTAGAGACCTGCTATCATCAGTGCAGGAATGAAAGCAGCAAAAATGTATGCTGGAGGAACATCCCCCATATCCTGCAATTGGATGATCAAGATAATATATATTATTAACTACACCAAGTATCAGAAACAAACAAAGTGGAGATAAATAATGTGACTGTAATTTGAAAAGAAGAATTTGATTACCTTGATTACTGTCCAGTGGTTCAAAGATGCAGAATCCCACGGGAGAGGACTGAGGAGCCTTCTTGGAACTCCAGAAGGAACTTCACTTGGTGCACTATATGAAAGTGCTGCCCATACCACAACCATTAACGGAACTCCATAGTCTGCGATGAAATTTCTAAACCACCCTGGAAAAAAAATCCCACTATTTTTCAGTATTCCTGGGATTGATCTGTCAATTTCTGATAACAATAATTAATAACTGCACTTCACAAACCTATGCCATACCACCATGATCTTGCCTTTCTGCTTTTTAAGGCAGTGTAAAGTAGACCAAAAGTGAATATGATTCCCAACAACCCATTAGTGTAGAGCCATTGAAACTGATATTTCTCTAAACTTGGGTCTTCAGCTTTGGGAATTCCAAACTCACTCACCATTCCCTGCAATCCAAGTACCCAACATCAAGGTTATTGACATAGCACTCATCAATTAGCTTTCAATAAGAAACATATTCGTGTTTCAGAGTCTAAACTTACCTTGATGGCCTCTTGAATGAATAAAACAGCAATCAACATGCCGAAAAGTTCACCTGCAATCCTTGTAAATCTGTTGATTATAGCAGCAGCATTGAACACTGCAAGAAGAGCCAGCAAAAGAGCCGTCCAGACACAAACCCTGCAAAGTTTATATTCACAGAATTCAAAAGTAACACTTAATAAACCAAGCTAAAAGGAACATAAAGATAAAACAGTAAGGGCCAAGACCTGATACCATCCAGCCCAAGCCAAGAAGAGTTTTTGTCCCAAATCTTCTCTTCCTTTGGAAAAGTTGTACAAGTAAGTGTACATTATGACAGTAGGTTCTGCAACTCCGATGATTAAAAGAGGTTGTCCTCCAAGTATTGAGTGAATGATTCCACAAAGAGCAGTAGAAGCCAATGTTTCAACAGTGCTCAAGCTTCCATCTATACGCGGCAAATTTTTACACATTAGTTAAAGTTGAACTTTTTAGATACCGTTGATCAAGAAAGAGAGAGAGAGAGAGAAAAAAA